>CM057350.1:292093403-292313403 GCA_030015575.1 Agapanthus africanus
AGTCGCACAAAGCCTGTTTGCGAAACTATTGCGTTCGAGGAAAAGCCTCAGTGAGTGGATCCGCCTAGATGTTTCTTTCTATGTCTCTCTATATCTCAAGTTCGCGGAGAAAACCATCTCCCGAAATGAGCAATACCTGTCTTAGAATATGTCTGGATATCTGATGGGACCTTAGCTCATAAATGAACTCCAAATCCAAACTTCTTAGACTGTATCGATAACTGAAATTAATCAGTACCCAGCGCCATGCCTCCCTCAGTATCTGCCTGGATCACCTGTCCAGAATACTGTCCCTCGTCAGAGGGAGAACTATAACTCTGACAACCTCCTTGTCGTCCATGTCACCTTGGAAGCCTGGAATGATAACCGTCTCCTAAAGGAGGCAGCCGTTATCATATCCCTAGAACATTCACCTATGTTCTAAAACTGCTTCCGACTGTTCCTCCAGGATTGGATCAATATCAACTTATTGCATCTAGTGCAAGAACAACATCTGGTGTGGTACTTGACATCTCATGATTGACTCAATTGCCTAAGCAAGTGATCTGCCAATCATGCACATCCCTCTCTATTTTAGTCTGTAAGACACCTTTAGAGAGGGTGACTCCATTACCTGCAGGTACACTACCATGCCAGGAGTCGTCCATTCTAAATACTCTTAGAATGCTGTCAAAGTACCCTGATTGGGAAACCACCCAAATCTAGATCTAAAACCATAGGTCTAGTAACCAGTATGTCTGATATAATGTCCAAGTCCCATGTGGAGAAAACACCGTGTGACGACCAAAGTATAACCGATCGTAGTATAGGAATATCACTTCCTACTACCTTCTCAACAGATCCATCCCCTATTCTGATGACGTCAAACCAATGGCTGTCACATCAGAAACAGATGATCTAACTCCGCTATATCTGCTTTAGTCTATAAATAGACATAAGCCTGAAGTCCACCAATGCTTCTGCTGCTCCCACTGACTACGACAACCCTCTGCCAGAGTCATATAGACGTGCACTTCTAAAGCTAGTTTAGAACGACGCTATACCCATCCTCCTGCCGGGTCTCGCAGCCTGGAACAACAACAATGGCAAGTGTGGGAAAACAAGAACTTCCCTGTCACCGTCCTTGAGGCTACCGGAGTACCTCTCGGGTGCCTGAAGTTACCCACCTTATCTGCGGAGTGGCTAATGGAATGTCAAACCAGATTGAATCTTTAGGTTCCTTATCAAATCTTTAGTAATCGTTTGCGGTTCTGGAATCGCTTCCAGTTCTACCATACTCCTACTACTGTTTTTTTGAAAAATAACCATTTCTTTTTAGAATGTGGCGAGTTAAGAACAATATCACTATTGATCTTCCAGATGGTAGAAAATCAACCCTCGTCATAGCCTGGGTCAACCCACAAACAGCCATTACAGAAACGCGCCTTGAGTTGTCCAGTATCTGGTTTTAATCATAAGCCGGACAACTCCCCGTACCTTAACAATGTTAAGATATGAACTGTACTCCGGTAGAACCAGAGGCACTATCCAATATAGAACCAGAGGCACTGATTTAATTGAACCAGATTCAAATCATGCAGCTGTCTCCAGTGCATGTCAACTAAATGGAGAGAGGGCGATCAGCGTTACTCAACTTAGGAATGCTTCCAATTATGAGTAACCTGAAAGAGAAGCAATTTCTCTTTATCATTACTATCAACTGAATACCATACACAAGTATCTACATCTTCGATCACTTTGAAGAATCCCGATACTTGCTACACCTGGTTCTCTACTCTATTCAAAATACCTATAACTCCTCAAAACTTAGACCCTGTGTTTCTACGAAACATATGTCTAAGAACTAGAGAAATTAAAAGTAAACAGAATATAGTATGAGGACCAACCCCTCTGTCCCAATGGACACTGGACAACATACAATACTCTGTATAAGTCCGCTGAGTCTAACAACTCTTTCACTGTGCGTCGTAGGTTGAAAACTGTACTTATGGTTAAGAAGAATTACACCGCTGTTTAATGCTCCTTACCTAACCATCCACTGATATAGGTAAATGTCATCGACATAATATCAAAAGGTATATCTCACTCTATTCAAATAGACGTACAGATATATCAATTTGAAATTGGTGCACAACAGCGGATATTCAAAACCAAATATTTGCCGACCGGCAAACAGCCCAGGTGATCTCCTCAAATATCACCGATTACAACGAATCCCGATATAATGAGGATGATCACCCAATTCCCAATAACTTACTCCCACTCATCATATGTAAAACCATACAGATGTGAGAATCATACCTGGTAAATACATACCCTGGAGTAAGTATCTAATCGGGAAATCAGTTTTCTTTTAACAGTACACAGTGAACTGAAGCAGTGAAATGTTTCGATGGGGTATCCTGGTATTCCTAGTAATGCCTCTACCATTATCCAGATTCACAACTGTAACCGTATATCTCTTTGCCATCTGTCCAAATCCCTTTATATGTCTTTAGTCATTACCGTCTGCACACCCCTTTAGGCCAAATGGTTTTCTTCCTTCCCTACCGTTCGGCACCAGCCTATGATTTGGAAGAAGACTATCCAATAAGCATAAAAGGTGTACTATCCTACTCCTAGGAGCACTCGCAAAGCGAGAGAAGGTGAAGATAAAAGACAACCGAATAAATCCTTATTCCTATTTCTCCTGAACCAGAATCCATCCCCGAACTGGAACAAGTTCCTTTCGAGTTCGTATATAACCATACGATGGATTATCCAATAAACTTGGGATCTTCGTAGTGATACGGAGTGTCCTGGAGAAATACAAAGGTGATTTAGGATTGGCGAAGAAATACTTGGTTCGGTCGTGAATAGCAGTCGCAATCTACTTTGCCCTCTTACTAATCCCTTGCTTTGTCTTAACTTAATACCTTCTGTACACCATCGTTATGCTAATTGGTTTTCTTCATTCCCCACCGTTCGGCACCTGCCTAAGGTTTGGAAGAAGACTATCCAATTTGCGTAATAGGTGTACTATCTCCTAAACCAAGGAGTACTCGTAATGAGAGAAGGTGAAAAGAAAAGACAACTGAATAATCCTATTCGTTTTCTCAAGAACCAGAAACCATCCTCGAAGTCCTTCGAGTTCGTATATAACCATACGATGGTTTTGTCCAATGGAAGTGGACGTTCGTAGTAATACGGGGTGTCCTGGAGAAAAGGGTAAAGGTAGGAGTGGCAATGAGGTTTGCAACTTTGACAATCCAAAAGCCAGTGTTAAGAAGGTTCGGTCAACTTGGTCACTGAGTCATAGTCTAGGGTCGGGTCAATGGTCGCTGCCAAAGAGAGAGAGAAAAGAAACACTCAGCGTGCACTCTAACCTAGATCAGAATGGTTATCACTTTATCTAATCTGGAAACCTCCCACTGTACCATCAAATTCTCCTCCAAACCTGAAAGAAGAACTAGTCGGGATCACCCGAGGAGTAAACCAACTCATCAGTGGGAATCGGGATCCAACTATCATCGCATGATAACTTGACGGAATCCACTCAAGTTACCACACTCCAGAAGGTATGCGCATATCTGGCAAGTTTCAGTTCTTTTGAAACTCCCGATGTAGGTTTTTACCCCTAGGACCCAAGTGACCTTGACACAGTCAACAAATCAAAGAGTCCTAGTCAAGTTCAACCCGTCATTATCCTGGATTGCATTAAACCCACCCGTACGAGCCCTTGACATAGTCAACAAGGCCGCACGACTGTCCTAACCAATCCCATTTCTATGCTACAAACAAACACTACTTAGCTACCGCACACTACGCCTTGACACAGTCAACAAACGCAGCACGAATACTAAGTAATACTTGTAAGAAATGACGGAGGGCTACGACTGGTTTTTGGCGAAAACCTTTAACGTAATGAACTTGATATCGTTGAAGGAACTGGATAACTTTTTATAAAAATATAGTGACGAAAACCTTTACTAAAAAGGTCACTCCCGGTGAAGGGATCTCGGCTCTTTCCCCGTAGAATGAGGTGCAGGATATTCCAACTGAATACCACGATGCAAAGCAAAAGTAATCGGCTATAGTGAAGTTAATGCCTTGACGCAAACTTCTGTCCAAGGGGTCACTCCCGGTGAAGGGATCTCGGCCCTTGCCTCGTCGACTGAGGAGCAGGATATTCCAAATGAATACCACGATGCAAAACAAAAGTGAACGTCCTTGCAATAACAGCTTTTTGAAAAGTGTTCCAACAACATCAGAATTAGGTTTGTTTATCTTGCATTGATCCGAATCAATGCAGTCCCATCAATTGATCACACCACAAAGAACGAAAATATACTGACGTACGTATATGCCATCCGCATTTGCCACTGGGTCCCGTCATCACCCGTTAGGTTAGCTAACTAACGGCAGAGCGGGGACTGGACTAGCGCGGATGAAAAACATATACAACATCTACTAATATATATACCAATATATAGTATTTCGCTCAAGGCGTGAATAAATGCAACATCACAGAAATGTACAGCATCACAGAACAATACAGATATCTGGAAGCCCCGGGTTTCACAGAGCCGCTGCTGAAACCCGACGTTCCCCTGGTCGTGTGGATAGCCTGTGCAATGAAATCCTAGACCCCTATGGGCGCGGCAAGTCACCCGCCAAAACCTGAAGCGAGGCAGCCCCCTTCAGCACCGTGAATGGACCACCCAGCACTTCACGGAATCCGGTAACTTGGGCACCCCTCCTGGGTCAACCTGTACCCCCTATGAGTGCGGCGAATAGCCCGCCAATTCCAGACTGAAGCCCCCTCCGTCTCAATGCCCTGAGATGCGGGCCCGTTGCCTTCTAGAACCCGGCTATCCGTGCACCCCTCCGCGGGGTAACCCTAGTACAGAAAGTAAAATATACATACACCGGGTACATCGACCGCAACCAAGTCGTGCCCCAAAAGAATAATACAAACAGGCAGTGACGGCAGTCCACATGTCGGACGCTCACCCCGCAATATCAAATGTACATAAAACAACAGAAACTGTACTAGCATTGCATCCAGGCTATCCCCCACGACCGATCCGCAACAACACAGCATAAACATAGAACATCAACGTGAAAAGTCACGTTCGCAAATCCGTCTAACCGGGCTATAGCAGTTAGACAGGATTTACCGATCAAGTGAGATTCACGGTCGCAGATAAAATGTAAATACTGTGAAATAATGTGTTTAAAATATCCAATCGATCAAAAATTAACAAGTGGGCCCCCAAGTAATACTGTAGCACACACAGAAATTCTGGGCCCAATTTAAATATTCCAAAACCCCTATTTTCATCCCAAAAGCCCACCACAAAAATTGGTCAAATGAAACGATCATACTGCGGCGGAACCGCGGCAAAAGAGGGGTTCTTGCCGCAGTTCCGTGGTCGTACGGAACGATGAGGCTACCAAATTTTTGCAGTGTTCTTAGGATTCCCTATACA
The DNA here is from genome assembly GCA_030015575.1 of Agapanthus africanus. Lineage (NCBI taxonomy): Eukaryota > Viridiplantae > Streptophyta > Magnoliopsida > Asparagales > Amaryllidaceae > Agapanthus > Agapanthus africanus. The sequence continues at coordinate 292,098,875 of CM057350.1, forward strand.
TCATTCTGCAATCACCTGAAAAAATTTTCGAGCCCGGAAAAAATCGACAGAAAACAGATGCATGCAAAAACGCGGTTTTTGGAATTTTGGTCGATCGGATAAGTAAAACACATTAGAACAAGCTAGACAAGGTTAATGGCGTGGCTCTGATACCATGTTGCGACACGGCAGCGCCCCGGCCGTCTATCCGAGGCCAAAATGCGGAATCAAAAATTTTCCTTACTTGGAAACTGGCGCTACCGCGGACAATGAAAACCCGGATCGTTAGCCATTAACCTATACTAGCTAACAAGAGATGGGAAGAGAAGTATACCGAGTGATCCGAGTCCTCCGGTCTTCTCGTCATCGTCCAGATCTCCCGCGGAAACTCCGGTCGTCGCATCCTTGCCGGAAGGGCACCACATCGTCTGTATCTTTTACGGGCTCCCACCTCAATGCTGAGGCCTCTCGGGCACGAAGCTGGCAAGTCGACGTGCCCAAGATTTGCTGTAGAATGTAGTGTAGATGATGCTTGTCTCATTTGGGGTTTGTAGTTGCCATGATGGAGGAATAAGGTTATGGAAAAATGGTGCTTTCATTTTTCCAAAACTAGATGAATGAGATGAAGAAATTTGTGTCACACTAAAATGGAAATTTCTCTCTTCCTCACTCCATGTGTGGCCGGCCATCCTCTTCTTGAAATGGTGGAGGGAATAACAACTAAGGGAGGTGAGTGTAGGATAAAGAGAAGGTGACCATATCCAAAGACAAGAAAACATCAACCATACTTAAAACCCATAGCCTTTCAAATCTCCATTAAAGCACCATTATGGATGAAAAACAAAAGATGCTTATCATAATGAAACCATTTGCAAGAAACCCCTCCACAATGTGTTATTTGCAAACTTGCAAATAACACCCTCCATCGGAAAAGTCCGGCCGGGAAAGAACAAAGGAAAACCGGCCGGAACGGAATGCAAACTGGCAACTCCAGAAAACTGGTCCCGTAATAAATTACAGGAAAACCCCGATACTGTGCATACACACCCGCATCTGTATTCCGTCCGGATACAAATGCAAAGAGACAAAATCTACACTGTACTAAACTAGGATCCGGCTTAAACCAAAGCTGGCTAGTAATATCCGTCCGATCCTGACCCATGCAATACCGCACGTGTCTGATCGAACCCTGCCATATATCCATACGGCTACTAGTACAAAACCATCCGATCCTGATCCGTGCAATACCGCACGTATCTGATCGGACCCTGCCATATCTCCATACGGCCTCTACAGCGTTTTGCCCGAAAGCTGAGTAACTGAATGTGTGGTGGACTCTAAAGACTCGTCAATACTATGGCTGTGGATTTAACCACTAGCACGTCAGAGGTATAAGCCAATACGTAACGGGCCACCAGCTATTGACTAAAAGGGACGTCGATGAGCGAACTCATCCTGACACCTTACTGAGCCTGTCAGTGACAATATCCGTACAGTCCGGTCCGTTCGTCTACGAGCATCGCATGTCGGGCCTAGGGGGTTGGTAAAAGTCAGACCCCCAAAAGCGGTACAAGTCGTGTCGGAGTGTAGCCCAGAACGCCCTGAGATACTACTGGATTACCTACCAGTAAATCTCCTGCCTCGGCCGAGGGCTTTGCGTAATGGCTCTCCTAGACACAGCGCGACCTCACCCCCAATACCGGGAGAGACGAACCCCTGCAGATCCGCTCACTGCCTCCATGTGGCTCGGGACTGTACCCAACTAAAACCTGTTTGCACGACTCCTTTGAGCCGTGGTAGGGTAGTAATCAAAGCACAGTAGGAACTCACACGAGACAAATGACGATCTCAGGTCGATGAACTAACATGTACACATGTCACCTGGGAACTGCTATCTGACGTCTGGTATAATCCCAACTAGCAGGTTCCCGGCGAGTCCTGTCCGGTGTACTCATAACCCAATGAGCACCTGTATACATCTTAGGTGAACCAACTGACACCAGTGGCTTGTGAGACCGGCCACCGCCCCTCGTCAGGGTCTCGACTGTATACACTAGTCTACTAATGGAGTATCGATGCCCTGTCTTGAAACTCCCACGACTAGGGACCTTTTAAGGATGTGCTTATAGACCCCAGCTCCCACGTATATGATCGCCATCATACTGCTGGCAGTCAAGCAAGAATCCTAGGGGCTCTATCAGCGTGTAATAGCGACCTGTAAGGTCACCTGAAGCAGTACACGATGATAAAGGTAAACCAGATAGCATACTATCATCTCGAGTAAGACTGTTCTACTGGGATAGGTCCTCCCTCAATCATTGCAATCACGTGCCTGTGATCCAATAATTGACTCTGAGGGCACTATCTCCAACAGATTTGCCAAGCAGAAGGGAGCTAGGTGGCTTCGTTATGAGGGCTTCAAACTAGAAGCGTCTGGTTGGCGGGAGGATGCCCCACAGTGGGCACAATCCGGGCAGTGAAGCTGCGTGGTTGCCTCTTAGTGAGGGCCTTGATCCCTGGCGCCGCGAGTAGGGACATTACCGGCCAGGGATGACCCAGCAGGGTAGCCACTCGGTTGCCTCTTGCGAGGGCTTTGATCCTTAGCGTTGGAGGGGCTGTAAGAAGCCTACTAAGGATAACCGGGCAGTGAAGCTACACGGTTGCCTCTTGGCGAGGGCTTTGGTCTCTGGCGTCGTGGGTAGGCAACCACCAGCCGGGGATGACCGAGCGGGGTAGCCGCTCGGATGCCTCTTGCGAGGGCTTTAATCCCTGGCATCATGGGTAGGGAGCTACCAGCCGAAGATGACCGAGCAGGGTAGCCGCTCGGTTGCCTCTTGCGAGGGCTTTGATCCTTCAGGACGGGGACCGAGCAGGGTTACTGCCCAGTGCCTCTTGGCGAGGACTTTGATCCATGTCGGTTGTAGTAGGAAGCTACCAGCCGGGGATAGCCGAGCAAGGGTCGGGCTCGACTGCCTCTGGGAGGACTTTGGTCCTTAGCGCGGGAGGGGCTGTAAGAAGCTTACCAAGGACCCTTGGCCGGGCAGGGTTACTGCCCGGTGCCTCTTGGCGAGGGCTTTTGTCCTGAAGGATAGCCAAGCGAGGGTCGGGCTCGACTGCCTCTAGGAGGGCTTTTGATTCCTGTCGGTTGTGGTAGGAAGCTACCAAACGGGGATAGCCGAGCAGGGGTCGGGCTCGACTGCCTCTAAGGTGGGCTTTGATCCTTAGCGTTGGAGGGGCCGTAGGAGGCGGGCAGTGAAGCTGCGTGGTTGCTTCTTGGCGAGGGCTTTGATCCCTGACGTTGCGAGTGGGGAAGCTACCGGCCAAGGATAGTCGAGCAGGGTAGCTGCTCGGCTGCCTCTAAGGAGGGCTTAGACCCTTAGCGTTGGAGGGGTCGTAGGATGCCCGCTAAGGATAACTGGGCAGTGAAGCTGCGCGGTTGCCTCTTGGCAAGGGCTTTGATCCCCGGCGTTGCGTATAGGGACATTACTGGCCAGGGATGACCGAGCAGGGTAGCCGCTCGGTTGCCTCTTGTGAGGGCTTTGATCCTTAGCGTTGGAGGGGCCGTAGGATGCCCGCTAAGGATAACCGGGCAGTGAAGCTGCGCGGTTGCCTCTTGGCGGGGGCTTTGATCCCCGGCGTTGCGTGTAGGGGAACAACCGGCTGGGGATGAGCTCATTCCCGCAGTGATCCCGGTTATCCTTAGCTTTCACTGCGGGAATGAGCTATCCCCGGCCGGTTGTTCCCCTACACGCAACGCCGGGGATCAAAGCCCTCGCCAAGAGGCAACCGCGCAGCTTCACTGCCGGGTTATCCTTAGCGGGCATCCTATGGTCCCTCCAATGCTAAGGATCAAAGCCCTCGCAAGAGGCAACCGAGCGGCTACCCTGCTCGGTCATCCCTGGCCAGTAATGTCCCTACATGCAACGCCGGGGATCAAAGCCCTCGCCAAGAGGCAACCGCGCAGCTTCACTGCTCGGTTATCCTTAGCTGGCATCCTACGGCCCCTCCAACGCTAAGGGTCTAAGCCCTCCTTAGAGGCAGCCGAGCAACTACCCTGCTCGGCTATCCTTGGCCGGTGGCTTCCCCACTCGCAACGTCAGGGATCAAAGCCCTCGCCAAGAGGCAACCACGCAGCTTCACTGCCCGGTTATCCTTAGCGGGCCTCCTACGGCCCCTCCAACGCTAAGGATCATAGCCCTCCTTAGAGGCAGTCGAGCCCGACCCCCGCTCGGCTATCCCCGGCTGGTAGCTTCCTACCACAACCGACAGGGATCAAAAGCCCTCCCAGAGGCAGTCGAGCCCGACCCTCGCTCGGCTATCCTTCAGGACAAAAGCCCTCGCCAAGAGGCACCAGGCAGTAACCCTGCTCGGCCAAGGGTCCTTGGTAGGCTTCTTACAGCCCCTCCCGCGCTAAGGACCAAAGTCCTCCCAGAAGCAGTCGAGCCCGACCCTTGCTCGGCTATCCCCGGCTGGTAGCTTCCTACCACAACCGACAGGGATCGAAGTCCTCACCAAGAGGCACCAGGAAGTAACCCTGCTCGGTCCCCGTCCTGAAGGATCAAAGCTCTCACAAGAGGCAACCGAGTGGCTACCCTGCTCGGTCATCTCCGGCTGGTAGCTCCCTACCCATGACACCAGGGATTAAAGCACTGGCAAGAGACATCCGAGTGGCTAGCCCGCTCGGTCATCCCCGGCTGGTGGTTGCCTACCCACGACGCCAGAGACCAAAGCCCTCGCCAAGAAGCAACCGCGCAGCTTCACTGCCCGGTTATCCTTAGTAGGCTTCTTACAACCCCTCCAACGCTAAGGATCAAAGCCCTCGTAAGAGGCAACCGAGCGGCTACCCTGCTCGGTTATCCATGGTCGGTAATGTCCCTACTCACGGCGCCAGGGATCAAGGCCCTCGCCAAGAGGCAACCGCGCAGCTTCACTGCCCGGATTGCGCCCACCGTGGGGCACCCTCCCGCCAACCAAACGCTGCTGGTTTGAAGCCCTCATAACGAGGCCACCTAGCTCCCTTCTGCTTGGCAAATCTGCGACGGGCAGCGTGCTGCTCATCAAATGCCGTAGACCCGAAACCCCATTGAGAGACTTCAGATCTGCTCAAGTCTGAGCGATTCCCCCTCGACTTCGGGGCCATGGAGATGATGGAGATGCCTCCTTCTCAGCAGCGCTTGGCACACTTGATAAGTGAGCAAAATCAACTCGATGAACGATCGCTAGACAGATAGCCGACCTGACATGGAAGCCCAGCAGTGCAAGCAAGGTCATTTTACGAGCATTCTTAACAAACAGAAGAAAAGGTGCAAGCTAATGAAACAAAAAGTTTTATTACCAAAAGCGGAGTCTTTACAAAGGGTATTTTGGGCTCCCCAGCCTTACAGACTGCTCGGAGGCCTACAAAAATTCCAGAAGTGGCGAAATAAAAAGAGGAGGAAGACGGGGGCTTTTGGCCTCAGGGCTAGGCGCGACCTCAGGATCCTCGACGTCCACCACGAGACGAGCAGGGTCCTCGGCCACCTCCTCGTCAGGGATCTCTTCCCCCTACTCATCGGCATCCACGAGGGGGAATTCGGCCCGGAGCTCTTCGTCGGCGAACTCTGGCATCCGGGCCTTAACGACGTCGAGGGCCTCGTGCCAGATGCGGGTTGTGGCTACGGCCAGGTCAACATAGAAGTCCTTCGACTTCTTGTAGCCCTCCACCGCCTTCGCCGCCGAGAGGTCGGCCAACTTCGCCGCTCTCAGGTCGGCCGACTTCACCGCCTCGGCCACCGCCCCCAGCTCCTTCCGGAGGGTCTTCACCGTCTTCTTCAGGTTGCCGGCAAGCACCGGAGCATCCTCAAGCTTGACCTCGGCAGCCACGATGGCCTCGCGGTACCAAGCAACTTCCCGTTTCTCGGCCTCCACCTCGCCCTCCAGGCAGGCAACCTTCGCCATCACCGCCTCCAGCTTCCGCTTGGAGCTCTCTTCCAGGGAGGCAAGCTGGCCCGCAGCCTTCATCGCCGGGGCTATCACCTCGGCTTCCATGCGCAAGGAAAGGGCAACGTGCTGGAGAACCTGAAAAATAGGAAAGAGATCAGAAATATGACGGAGGCACCGAATCTCACAAAAAAAACAAACACTTACCTGCACGGACTCCTGGGCGATGGACGCCATCTGGGCCCTGAAGGTCCCCCCGGAGACCCTACCCCCTGCCGACTTCTCTATTTCATGCAGCAGGCTATCCGCGACGGATAGCCCAAAGGGCACCGCGAACTGGAGGCCCCCCTCCTCCACCATTATCGGCGAGGACGGGCCCCGAGAAAACCTCCGGGAACCCCTCTTGAGCGGCTCCGATGGAAAGCCGATCTCCTCCTCCGAGACCAGGTCCTCCAGAATCCGAGCCCGCTTCCGGCCCGATGCTCTACTTGGCCCCGGGGCGGGATCCACCCCCGAACGCTCACGGGACGCGACCACCGAAGGAGAAGGAGCCGGGGCGGGCTTCGAGCGGGAAGAGCTGGTGCCTCCAGCCTTCATGACCTTCCTCGGCTGGCGCATGGAGTCTCGAAGCTCGTTCATGTCCATGGGTCCTGCATAAAACCAAATGCAAAGAAGTCAGCAGCACATGCAATATAAAAGCCAAAAAGCAAGCCTAACTTACCGACGAACTCAACGGGGCTGAGCCCGGCCCAACTCAGGACCCTCTCAGACAGCAGCACGTCGAATCGGGGAACGGGCTCCCACGACGCCACTCTGACCGCGGCGGGGTCATTGGACTGGTTCCCCGGCAAGCATTTTTCCCTCGACCGCTTGGTGGGCACGGGCCAGTCCTCGCCCTCGGGTGGGGAGACGAAGAAGAACTTCTTCTTCCAGTCGTGAATGGAAGAAGGCAGGGCCACAACCCCTGTCCCGGCAGCGCCCCCCTGTCGCTTTCTAAAGAGATGTAGACCCACCTCTGGTCGCCCGCTTGACCCCCAGGATGATTTTTGAAAACGAGGGAAGAATCAAGGAGGGAGAGGCTAAAAGGAACCGCCTGTAACTTCAGGCGGATCAGGAACCCGAGGAGAATCCTCCACGAGTTCGGCACTAACTGGCCAGGGGCTAACCGGAAGAAGTTCAGCGCTTCGACGACCTCGGAAGAGAAGGGAAGGCGCATTCCACCCCAAAAAACTTCCAAGTATAGGGCGATCTCCCTACCCCGTACTTGGTCTGCCCTCTCTTCCACCTTGGCCAGACGAAGCGTATAACGTGAGGGGATATGGAAGTGAGCCCGAGCATTGGCGAGCTCATCCTCATGCCTCACCCAACACGACGCGCCAGTGGCAGCGTCTACCGCCACCTCCCTGGGGGCTGCCCCCGCCGCACGATCCCGGGAAGAGGATCCGAGCCCTGCTCCTCGAGAAGTCTCAGGCTCAACTAGAGGGTCCCTAGAACCTACTCCTATGACATCTACAGACTCTACAAAAGAAGACATCTAACCTGGAGAAGAGGGATCCTCGGGAAACAAAAGCAGAAGAAAGAAGACGAGCGCCGAGCAATCAGGGCTTATAGCGATGAAATATGAAGGTGTAGGGACCCTGGAGTAGACCGCACCCCTATTTGTCACCGCAATCGCCCTCATCCAACGGCGCCCTTCATCTCCTGCCAAAGCACCTCCTCGTGTCCTACGGCTCCGATCGCTCCACATGTCGTTCCCACACTGGGACGCATCCCATCAGACGCCGTAGGCCTGCACACATCGTGACGTCCAACCGACGCTTGACACGTGGACCGTTGCTTCAGTGACGGGACGCACGAACCGGCGCACCTTCCTTAAATGCAGAGATCTCACCCCGATTCACTGGCAGAAAAGACAGCTGACAGCCCGGCGACTCGTCCCGACACAATCTTAGGAGGGAGTGCACCCCGGGCGGCCCGGTAGTCCACTCTTGACCCGACCCGCCAGCTGGTCGGGACAAGAGTGAGGGGCTAATGATGATGCTCTATATCGACGATCTCCCAGATCGAGACACGTGGCAGATGACGTGTCCCAGAACTCAGAAGAGAAGGCCCACATGGGACCGACTAAGTCACCCCTGCACCCGACCTACGAGCACAAAGCTGGCTCGCCTCAGAGCCCCCCGCAAATTGGCCTCCTCGGCCTCTCAGCTCGCCTCTGAGCTGCCACAGGACCAAGATACCTCAGCCCTCTCGCTCGTTCCCGAGCTCTCTCGCCGAGGCCATCTTCCTCGGTCCCTCCGACCGACCAACTCCACCACTCACAGGCGTAATTACCGCTCCGCAGATCTCGCCATGCGCGGATACTCCGCCGATAGCATCCCACGTTCCACGCCATCACGATCCCCGTTAACGAGCAATCCGCTTATTACGTGGGCATGACGTCGGGAGCGTAACTGTCAGCAAGATTCTCGCGTCCGCTACTGCGTGCTGCCGCCACTATATAAATCCCCATCACAGAGGGGTCAGGTAAGCCATTTTTACTTCACTTAGCCGTTACTCTGCTCGGATCTTGTGCTGACTTGATCGTCGGAGGGTCCTCGGTGGTACCAAACCACCCCTGGACTTCCTTGCAGGTACTCGGCGTAGACTCCTCAAAACCACCAATCTCCTCAAAACCCATTGAGACCCACACGCAACAGGAGATCACCTCCAAAATCCACCGGGAGATCGACGGAAGACAACATCTGACGGGGACCCGAAAAGGACCTCCATCAATTCTTGACCTGGACCAGTGACCAAACCCCAAAATACGAACTATAGATTTGTCGATATCGGGTTTTGTGGTTTTAGTGATGGTATTTAGAGATCTGGGATGACCCGAGACCATTGTAAAAGAAGTTCCCTTAACCATAAGACGTGCAGGCAACCATGAATCACCCCCTGAAACCTGAGCCCCAACCCATTCATCTTGGCCGCAAATTTAATGATTTAGGCCTCAATTTACGGCCTGGGTACAACCAAATTGATCCGTGTTTGGTCCATGGCTCTATCTTCAGTAAATTAGACCCTCCATGTATGCAAAATTGGCTAATTTCACCTAGGGAAAAATCTGGGACCATTTTCTTGAATTGCTGCTCTGTTTTGCGACTTCGTTTTAATTTGAGATTAGGTATTTGATATTGTGTTCCGTCATCTGATGTTTTTACGTCAGCGACGAGGGTTGTTTAGTAGTTTTGCAGGCGTAAGCTATAGGTTCTAACCTATAAGCGATTCGCATGCAACTTTGGTTTTCATGTTCAATTCTTGATACTATATGACGCATTGGAAATTGTAGGTACCCCCACGTGGACTTCAAGACGATGAGGATGAGCGTGACATCATCAAATTCGGCAGGCAAAGATCTGGCGAGTGGATCTATATCCACGGGGGAAGTCAGGTGGATGGCGTATAGCACCCCCGCAAGTCTTTGATGGAAACCGATTCATAGTAAATGGTTAAGAAAACCTTTAATAGAAAACTATAGATAGAGTTAAAAGATAGTTAGAGAAACTATATTAGAAACTAAAGGATGGTTAGAAGGGATATGATACGGCTAATATGTGATGACGGAATTTGAGGATGATGTTTGACGATATTGCCGTTTAGGGTACTATAGGACTAGATAGCCGACGTAGACGTGTCATCCGAACCATACCTATTTCCAAACTGAAAAATCGTATGCATCTTTTAAACAGATACCTTGAGGGACATTACGGATTTTCTAATGATATCTTTTCCTTAAAAACACCGTAACCCCTACTTTCAAAACTACGATTCACATCCTTTAAAAACTGATCGTATGGTTCGGATGTGTATGTTAGATTAGATGTGTATGCTTAGTAATAGTATATTGTAATGGTATATTGACCTTTTGTGAGATAAATGCGATGAAAAGAGAATGCGATTGACATGTGATATGATGATATGTTGGTATACGGATGCGATTCGATTGAAATGATTGATACCTTGCCGGTCCCCTGATATGAGATTGTTGTGGATGTGACCTGGGACATAGGTACAAAGATATATATATTTATATATGTGGTGAATCATGTATGATTGCCGTACGAGATGTTAGGTCCGTACCCCTCATTGTCATATAGGATGATAGGATCCTTATTGGTTTAATGTGTAAGTCCATGTTGCGACCCCCGGTGCTTACGGGGAGGCGGAAACGGAATAAAAAACAAATTTTTATCGCAAGAGGCAACATGGACTAAACAAGGTCGGGATCGTGTCTAAACTAAACTAGCAAACTTGCTAAAGAGAGTTAGCTACTATGGAAGATGGTTATACCTAAACTTGAACTCCTTCTTCTTTAAACCTTGTAGAGGTTGATGGTTCTCTTCTTGTCGCCTTCTTCCGTCGAAGATGGATCCACCTCGAGGGTTCAACCTTCGGGCTCTTTCTCGAACTTGGAGAGAACTAGAATCTCCGGCTTGCTAATCCTTTGATCCTAGAGTGAGTAGAGAGTATCTAGGGGTTGTTTTTCTTTTAAGGTGAGGGATTCTCAACTCATGAGAAGGATTCACCTTAAGCTTGAGGAAGAAGAAGATGAAATGAGGAGAGAGAAGCTAAATGAGATAATGAGCTATCTTTTTCTTTCTTGCAACCATAATGCCAAAAGAAAAAGAATTATCTAAATAATAATAATTCAAAATGAGAATAGTTGATGGTAGTTTTGGAATGACCACTATCATGCTTCATTAAATGAAATGTAAGCATGAATCAAGGAGTATCTTTCAAAGCATGATGGTGGTCAACATTCAACCATGGTCAACAAGTCAACCATGGTCAACAAGTCAACAAAATCAACCATAACATAATTCTCATTTAATTACTATTATTAATAGATAATTCATAAATCCATTAGGGTTTGGAAAATGATGACTGTCAACTGTGCATACGCACCCGTTCCGAAACCCTAATGAAATACCTCATCCTCCGCCTCAAGCAACTGTGCATACACACCTGCATTCTCGTTCCGAGGAACAAGAATACCGAGATATAAAAGCAACCCCAAAACATATACCAGTATCCGGCTCAAACCAAAGCCTGCCAGTATAATCCGTCCGGACTCCAAACGTGCACAAGTGCGCGGATGAGAACGAACCCTGCCGCAAAACCATGCGACCTCTACTCTGTTTTGCCCAGAGGCGAATACCCTCTGTGTGGGACTCTAAAGACTCGACACTACGCTGGCAGTGGGTTTAACCACAGACCGCAAGCGGCACTAGCTGTGCGTAACGGTCCCCAGGTAGATGCCGACAAGAAGGCTGACGAGGTGAAACCCCATCTGAACTCCTAATGAGTCTGAATGTGACATTCTCCGTACAGTCCGGTCTGTTCGTCTGATACATCGCATGTCGGGCCTAGGGGGCGGTAAAACGTCAGTCCCCCAATAGCGGTACAAGTCGTGTCGGAGTGAAGCCCAAAACACCCTGAGATAACACTGGAAGCCTACCAGTATATCTCGCTTGCCCTGGCCAGGGACTACTCGTGTAATGGCTCTCCTAGACACAGCGCGATGTCAACCCCCAATACCGGGAGAGACGAATCCTGTCTAACCGTCACTGCCTCCAAGTGCTTCGGGACTGCACCCAACCACTACCTGTTTGCACGACTCCTTTGAGCCGTGGTAGGGTAGTGATCAAAGTGCAGTGGGAACACACTCGAGGCGAAGTGCCAGTGTCAAGTCAGCGGACTAAGCTGTACTCATGTCACCTGGGAACTGATAACTGACGATAGGTATAATACCAATCTGTCAGTTCCCGACGAGTCCTGTCCAGTGTACTCGTAACCTAACGAGCACCCGTATACTATCTCCAGTACGACGTACTGATGGCTGTGGGACAGACCATCTCCCACACTGGGATGAGAAGCGCATACGCTAGTCTACTCCGGAGTATCGATGCCCTGTCTCGATAGTCCTGCGACTAGGGACCTGTATAAGGATGTACTTATAGATTACCCAGCCCCCACTAGTGTGACTGCCATCACAACGCTGGTAATCAAGCAAAGATCCCAAGGGCTCCACTAATGCGTATAGGTGATATCGCAAAATAAACACATACACACATTGAAGTAGAAACAAACCAAGTAGCATACTACTATATTGAGCAAGATTGTTTATACAAGGTGAATATCCCAAGCTTCCATTAAGTAATATACAAACTAGTATGATACAGTAATGGCCTCTAGGGCATATACACTAACAATCTCCCACTTGCACTAAGGCCATGTACTGGCGTATCGAAGACCTATCATCTCGATCAGCCGCTCGAACTGAGTCTGGGGTAGGGCCTTGGTGAATGGATCTGCAGTGTTTTCTTCTGAAGCAACCCTCCGAACCTCGATCTCCTTGCGATCCACGATCTCCCTGATCAGGTGATACCGCCTCAAGATGTGCCTGGATCTCTGATGGGACCTGGGTTCCTTTGCTAAAGCTATAGCCCCGTTGTTGTCGCAATACAGAGGTACTGGGTCAACAATGGACGGAACCACCTGAAGTTCTTTTAAGAACTTCCTTATCCAGACAGCTTCTTTTGCGGCATCAGATGCAGCGATGTATTCCGCTTCCATAGTCGAGTCTGCTACGGTTTCCTGTTTGGAACTCTTCCAACACACCGCCCCTCCGTTGAGGGTAAAGACAAAACCCGACATTGACTTGGAATCATCCTTGTCACTCTGGAAGCTGGAGTCAGCAAAGGCCTCGATCTGGAGGTCTTTTCCGCCATACACCAAGAACATCTCCTTAGTCCTTCTCAGGTACTTGAGAATGTTCTTTACTGCTATCCAGTGTTTCTCCCCAGGGTTTGACTGATACCTGCTTACCACACTCAGTGCATAAGCTACATCCGGTCTGGTACACAACATCGCATACATTATAGAGCCTACCGCAGAAGCGTAGGGTATAATAGACATGCGATCCCTTTCCAAATCAGTCTTGGGAGACATCTCTTTAGAGAGGGTGATCCCGTGACAAGCCGGTAGGTTACCGCGCTTGGAATCTTCTATACTGAATCTTTTCAGTACGGTGTCGATGTACCTGGACTGTGAAAGTCCTAATATCCTCTTGGATCTATCACGATGGATCCGGATCCCCAGGATGTATGAGGCATCACCCAGGTCTTTCATGGAGAACCTGTGTGACAAGAAACCCTTGACAGATTGTAGCATAGGAATGTCATTTCCTATTAAGAGAATGTCATCCACGTATAAAACAAGGAATACTACAGTTCTCGCTACAAATCTACTATAGATGCATGGTTCATCTGGGTTTTGATAAAGTCAAATTCCTTGACTGTCTCATCAAAACAGATGTTCCAACTCCGCGATGCCTGCTTTAGTCCATAGATGGACTTAAGCAACTTGCACACCTTTCCGCTGCTCCCACTCTGAATGAAACCCTCTGGCTGATCCATATAGACACACTCCTCTAAATTTCCATTTAGAAAAGCGGTTTTTACGTCCATCTGCCAAATCTCATAATCGTGGAAGGCAGCAATGGCAAGAAGGATCCGAATGGATTTCAGCATAGCTACTGGAGAAAAAGTTTCGTCATAGTCCAAGCCAGGTCTTTGACGGAAACCCTTTGCTATAAGTCTAGCTTTATAGGTCTCAACCTGTCCATCTACACCAATCTTCCTTTTGAAGATCCACTTGCATCCTACGGGTTTTACCCCGTCTGGAGCAATGTCCAACGTCCATACTTTGTTGGTGTACATGGACTCCATTTCGGTCCGCATTGCATCCAGCCATTTTACCGAGTCAACGCTCTGAACGGCCTGTTGGAAGCTAGTAGGCTCATCATAATTTATGATGCAATCCTCTCTATCCCCGTCTATGAGAAAACCGTAGTATCTCTCGGGCGGATGAGACTGCCTACTACTCCTGCGGAGCGGCATAGGAATGTCTTGTTCATTTGAACCTTCTGGTTCCACTAAGCTTTCAGTAATAGTCTGTGGTTCTGGAATTTCTTCCAGTTCTACTGCGCTCCCACTTAATTCTTTTTCTAAGAACTGGTGTTCTAGAAAGTGGGCATGACGAGAAACAAGAACTTTTTGTTCCTCTTCGTAGTAGAAGAGATATCCCTTGGAATTCTTTGGATATCCCACAAACTTACACAGTACTGAGCGCGCCTCGAGCTTGTCCGCATGCTGCTTTTTAACAAAAGCTGGACTTCCCCAAGTCTTAATGTGACTGAGATGGGGTCTCTTCCCACACCACATCTCATATGGTGTAGTAGGCACAGTCTTAGTAGGAACTCGGTTCAAAAGGTACGCAGCTGATTCTAGCGCATACCCCCAGAATGATCGCGGTAACTCAGCGTTACTCATCATGGACAGTACCATATCCAATAGGGTTCGGTTCCGTCTCTCCGATACACCGTTGTGTTGCGGAGTGTATGAAGGAGTAAGCTGAGAGAGAATCCCGTTCTCTTTTAAATAATTCAGGAACTCGGCACTTAAGTATTCTCCACCTCGATCCGATCTTAGAATCTTGATACTTTTGCCGGTTTGTTTTTCTACTTCATTCTTATATTCCTGGAATTTTTCAAAAGCTTCAGACTTATGTTTCATTAAGAAGACATAACCGTATCTTGAAAAATCATCCGTAAAAGTAATGAAGTAAGAATAACCGCTTCGCGCATGTGTAGACATTGGACCGCACACGTCGCTGTGTACGAGTCCCAAGAGCTCGCTCACTCTTATTCCGTGTCCAGTGAACGGAGTCTTTGTCATCTTTCCTTTGAGACAGGATTGACAAGGGGCATACGATTGATATTCGAATGGATCCAAATATCCTTCTGTATGTAACTTAGTCAACCTTCTCTCATTGATGTGACCCAGTCTACAATGCCATAAGAAAGTCTGATTGATATCTGGAGACTTTCTTTTGTGTGTATTCTGGACATTGAAAATCTGTGGTTGGTTTAATACGTATATACCATTGCTCAATGTACCTGACCCAATCAGAACTTGATTAAGGTGAATGTTTACAACATTACTTACAAACGCAAATTCATAACCTTCTTTAGAAACCAAAGATACAGAAATGATATTACAAGTTGCGTTGGGTACAAAAAAGCAATTACGTAAAACCAAAACATGCCCATCTGACATTCCCAGGTGATAGTCCCCCACGGCTTTAGCATCCATGCTAGCTCCGTTCGCAACTCTGAGGGTCATGTCACCTGCCTTCAAAACCCTACGGTTTCTCAACGCCTGCAAGGAATTACAGATATGAGATCCTGATCCGGTATCCAATACCCAGGAAGTAGAGTTTATAGAAAGACAGTTTTCAATAACATACACACCTGAAGCTGAAGCCGCAACCTGCTTCAGTTCCTGTGTCCTGGCCTTCCAAGCCCTGCAATCCTTTTTCCAGTGTCCACTCTTATGACAATAGAAGCATTCTTCCTTTCCAACAAGCTTCCCCGCAATCTTTGTTGCCTTTTCCTTTCCCTTCGTACCCACTTTACTAATACCGCCTCTTGGTTTGGCGGGGGCTTTCTTCCTCTTTCCCTTGGCTTTCGCCTTGGACCTAGAGGAAGAAGATCCTCCTACAAACAAAGCGGGTGTTTCCCTACCCTTCTGTAGGGTGCCCTCTGCGCTCCTCAGCAGGTTGAGGAGTTCTGAAAGTTCAACTTCCTTTTCTTGCAAGTTGAAATTCAGTATGAACTGGGCGTAAGTGGATGGAAGGGACTGGAGAATTAAATCTGTATAGAGTTCACTATCCAACGTGGTCCCAAGTTCTGCGAGCTCCTCAGTGTAGCCAATCATCTTAAGCACGTGGTCCGCTACCGATGATCCGACGGCCAACTTTGTCGAAAATAACTTCTTCGACACTTCGTATCTTGCGATAGGAGACTGCTCTCCATACAGTTCTTTTGTATGGAGAAATATGGACTCGAGGTCCATATTCTCATGCCTCCTCTGATGTTCGTTGTCCATAGAGGCAAGCACGAGGCACCTGGCCTTCGCGCAATCAATCTCCCAAGTCTTACGGATTTCCTTTTCCGCGATGCTGGAGGTGGGACCTGGGACGGGGGGAGCTTTGGTGGTAAGAAGATACCCCAGCTTGTCGTAAGCGATTGCCAATTTGACATTCCTGAGCCAATCTTTGTAGTTTGGCCCTGTCAGTATGTTTTTATCTAGAAGTAACTTAAGTCCAGTCATTTCGATTTGGTCGCTGCAGGGGGAGAGAAGAAACACTTTAGCACGATGCTCTTGCAAGTTTAGAATGGTTTTTAATTTTTCTAAACAGGATGGCTCCCACTGTCTCTCGAATCCCTCCTCAAACCACAAAGGAAGAATTAGCCGGGATCAATCCCACCGTACAATACTTGCTTAACCGTTCAGCCAGGCCAGTGTCGGTACTTCGAGGGAGGTTTTCCAACGCTTTCGCGAAGTTCCTTAATTTAAGAACCTCTTTTCCCTAGGGGCGTAGCCCCGCTAGCACCTTTCTAGGCACCTACTAGGTTTATAGCATTGATCGTTTAGTGAGAAATTTCCCGAGGAGTAGCATATACTCACAGTAGGATCGGGATCCAAATATCATCGCGTGACGAAAATGAAGGAATCCTACCATAATCATCACACTCCAAATGGTATGCAAATCTAGCAAGTTTCAGTACTTATGAAACTCCCGATGTGGATTTTTGCCCCATGCTCTTATGACCTTGACTTTGGCCAAAATATCATAAGTCACATGTCAAGTTCTACCCGTCACTTTCCAGGTTAATTTGGATCCATCCGTACATACCCTTGACTTTGGCCAAAATGGCAGCACGACTGTCCCAAACCAACGCATCTATCTATGCTACACATGAACACCCAATAGCTACCAATCACTGTGCCTTGACTTTGGCCAAAATATACAGCTTGAATACTATTGCCTATTCATGCGAAACGACGGAGGGCTACGAATGGTTTTGGTAAAACCGTGAACGTAGTGAACTTGATATAATCGATGGAACGAGATAGCTTTTAGAAGGAGTGGCTCAAGCTCCGCATTTAAAAGTTAGTTTTGAAAAGAACCGAGTGGTTTTTCGAAAGTGTTCCAACGACTTTAGCTTGGTTTATTATCTTGCATTAGTTCTTTTAATGCGTGATATTCTTGCATTAGTTCTTTTAATGCGTCCCATCATTTAATCCTACCATTGCAGAAAACAACCAAAATATGACGTACGCTTATGCCATTCGCATTCGCCACGGGGTCCCGTCATCACTCGTTAGGTTACTTAACTAACGACAGAGCGGGGGCTGGGCTAGCGCGGCTGTAAAACATAAGCAACGCCTAAATAGAAAGCAATGATAGACATTACAGATCACAGATGAATACAT
Organism: Agapanthus africanus; assembly: GCA_030015575.1. Lineage (NCBI taxonomy): Eukaryota > Viridiplantae > Streptophyta > Magnoliopsida > Asparagales > Amaryllidaceae > Agapanthus > Agapanthus africanus. The sequence goes on from CM057350.1 coordinate 292,116,160, forward strand.
TGGATATACTAGCAATCCGCAATCCTTTCGAGCCTGCAACGAAAAGCGGATTACACGGTCGCGGTGAATAGCCAAATACCCCACCCAAGACCCCTACGGGTGCGGCAAACTACCCGCCAAGTACTCGGCAGTTTGTGCACCCCTCCATGGGTCTATCCTAGGAGCAAAAACAGTAAAAAAGAATTATACAATGACGGCTACAACCCCGACCCGGTTGTGCGGCCAAACAAATAATATTATTACATCAATTTACATTTACAATGAATGAAAGAAAAACAAAAGCTCATCTCACATCCACCCCGGCTATTCACCCGCGACAGTCCAACAGATTCATATACACAATCCAATATCCAACACAGATCATGTATAACCCCGACTAATCGACTTATAGCGATTAGCCGACGTTCAATACATGCAAACATCACAGATATAACCATCATAGTCAAAGTGCAGTGAAGTTCGGAAAAAATACGAAATTATAGGACCCCAAAAAAAAAATTCTGTTCTGGAAAATCTGCGCACATATAACATATTTGAAAAATCCCAAAACCCTACCAGAAGAACACTGCACAAAACACGATCTCATGAAGTGCCTAAACGGCGGCAGATCCGCGGCTAGATGAACAGGTGGGGCCGCGGATGAGCGGCTCTTTGAAGGAATCATGGGATCGTTTTTGGTGGGTGTTCTCAGAAAACCCTGAGCCGATTTTAGGAGTATAAAGTTTTTCATTTAGAGCATAAAAAATTTCAACAGAAACTTAGAGTTTTAGTTTTTCCGGTTTTGCGATTTTTCGGTTCCGAACTTCGTTACACTTCACTACCAAGCTAGTTTAAGTTTAGTTAGGCTCTGATACCAATGTAAGTCCACGTTGCGACCCCCGTTGCTTACGGGGAGGCGGAAACGGAATAAAAAACAAATTTTTATCGCAAGAGGCAACATGGACTAAACAAGGTCGGGATCGTGTCTAAACTAAACTAGCAAACTTGCTAAAGAGAGTTAGCTACTATGGAAGATGGTTATACCTAAACTTGAACTCCTTCTTCTTTAAACCTTGTAGAGGTTGATGGTTCTCTTCTTGTCTCCTTCTTCCGTTGAAGATGGATCCACCTCGAGGGTTCAACCTTCGGGCTCTTTCTCGAACTTGGAGAGAACTAGAATCTCCGGCTTGCTAATCCTTTGATCCTAGAGTGAGTAGAGAGTATCTAGGGGTTGTTTTTCTTTTAAGGTGAGGGATTCTCAACTCATGAGAAGGATTCACCTTAAGCTTGAGGAAGAAGAAGATGAAATGAGGAGAGAGAAGCTAAATGAGATAATGAGCTATCTTTTTCTTTCTTGCAACCATAATGCCAAAAGAAAAAGAATTATCTAAATAATAATAATTCAAAATGAGAATAGTTGATGGTAGTTTTGGAATGACCACTATCATGCTTCATTAAATGAAATGTAAGCATGAATCAAGGAGTATCTTTCAAAGCATGATGGTGGTCAACATTCAACCATGGTCAACAAGTCAACCATGGTCAACAAGTCAACAAAATCAACCATAACATAATTCTCATTTAATTACTATTATTAATAGATAATTCATAAATCCATTAGTGTTTGGAAAATGATGACTGTCAACTGTGCATACGCACCCGTTCCGAAACCCTAATGAAATACCTCATCCTCCGCCTCAAGCAACTGTGCATACACACCTGCATTCTCGTTCCGAGGAACAAGAATACCGAGATATAAAAGCAACCCCAAAACATATACCAGTATCCGGCTCAAACCAGAGCCTGCCAGTATAATCCGTCCGGACTCCAAACGTGCACAAGTGCGCGGATGAGAACGAACCCTGCCGCAAAACCATGCGACCTCTACTCTGTTTTGCCCAGAGGCGAATACCCTCTGTGTGGGACTCTAAAGACTCGACACTACGCTGGCAGTGGGTTTAACCACAGACCGCAAGCGGCACTAGCTGTGCGTAACGGTCCCCAGGTAGATGCCGACAAGAAGGCTGACGAGGTGAAACCCCATCTGAACTCCTAATGAGTCTGAATGTGACATTCTCCGTACAGTCCGGTCTGTTCGTCTGATACATCGCATGTCGGGCCTAGGGGGCGGTAAAACGTCAGTCCCCCAATAGCGGTACAAGTCGTGTCGGAGTGAAGCCCAAAACACCCTGAGATAACACTGGAAGCCTACCAGTATATCTCGCTTGCCCTGGCCAGGGACTACTCGTGTAATGGCTCTCCTAGACACAGCGCGATGTCAACCCCCAATACCGGGAGAGACGAATCCTGTCTAACCGTCACTGCCTCCAAGTGCTTCGGGACTGCACCCAACCACTACCTGTTTGCACGACTCCTTTGAGCCGTGGTAGGGTAGTGATCAAAGTGCAGTGGGAACACACTCGAGGCGAAGTGCCAGTGTCAAGTCAGCGGACTAAGCTGTACTCATGTCACCTGGGAACTGATAACTGACGATAGGTATAATACCAACCTGTCAGTTCCCGACGAGTCCTGTCCAGTGTACTCGTAACCTAACGAGCACCCGTATACTATCTCCAGTACGACGTACTGATGGCTGTGGGACAGACCATCTCCCACACTGGGATGAGAAGCGCATACGCTAGTCTACTCCGGAGTATCGATGCCCTGTCTCGATAGTCCTGCGACTAGGGACCTGTATAAGGATGTGCTTATAGATTACCCAGCCCCCACTAGTGTGACTGCCATCACAACGCTGGTAATCAAGCAAAGATCCCAAGGGCTCCACTAATGCGTATAGGTGATATCGCAAAATAAACACATACACACATTGAAGTAGAAACAAACCAAGTAGCATACTACTATATTGAGCAAGATTGTTTATACAAGGTGAATATCCCAAGCTTCCATTAAGTAATATACAAACTAGTATGATACAGTAATGGCCTCTAGGGCATATACACTAACATAATGCCGCCGTACGATGATTTTCCGTACATGATGAGTTTGACTTGATGATTGATCCATACCCTTGACTAGAGGATGCCGTACGATGGATTATACCGTACGTAATGTTGTGAGGATGGGTGCCGATTGATAGATTCACCGACTCGGTCATGTTAGATACGTATACCTTGTAGCTTTTAGCTGACATTTTACCTTATGCTGCATTTCATGCTATTCTCATTGCATCATATATATTTATCTGTGCTAGTTCACCTACACCATTATCGATGATGCGTATGTTACACTTACACAGATTAGCCGGCTCACACACTTCATCATCGATAATTTCTATGTCACTACACAGTAGAATTGCTGCATCATGATATGACTCCCTGCATAATATACTTGCGTATGTACCCACTTGTATACTCATACTTGCGTACATATATCTTTGTGCATCCATGCCTACATACATACTTATTGCACATACATAGACGATGTCGCATTTGACTTTGGAGAAATTGGGAACCGCATAATATATTTTCAAAACTGGATCCATTTAAAAGAGAACTTTTCCCTTAATATGTCATATCACTGTTCCATGTTGCTTGGTATTCGGATATGCTTACATTTCTATCATATGTCACATATATCATGCTTTATGATTTTACGCATTGAGATATCCTATTTTCATGAGATTTCTGGATTTGAGAACCGTGGCTATTTCAAAAGAAAGTATGTACTGCTTTAAAAAACCCGGTTTCTCTTGATATGATAGTTCAGTACATCCACCATGCGTTTTCTCGGTTCTGAGATGTGTGACATGTGAAACCCGACTCGAGGAGGCGGATGATTCCGTTTGCGGGTTCATGGTGGACCCGGTATGGTTCCCCGGGGCGAGAATGTTTTTCGTGGAGTAGACGATGAGCCTAGCAGGGTGGCGAGTACCTACCGGTGATTGGTTGGACCTGGCGGTTATCCGGAGAATACCGACCGGAGTCGAGAGATGGATATGGGCCGACACGTCTGCCGGAGCCCGCGGGCCGATCCCGCAGACGGAGCCCGAGATATATGAGGATTTACGTGTCGATGCTGGACACGGGTTTCATGATGTTTTCGAGTGTCGAGGTTGGACACTCCAGTTCCATGATTTTGATGTGTCGCGAGGGACACACGTTGATTTATATCCTCATATTTTCATGCATATGCTTTTATGATATTTACATGCATGATATTGCTGTGTCATTGGTTGACTCGTGAACGAGATCCACATGCACACATACATTGATTATATGGTGGACGAGATCCACATGCACACAAACTTTGATCATATGGTTGGATGATATCCGCATACACATAGGTGTTGATTACATTGTTGGCACATATGATGACCCGGTCACCCTAGATATCATAGTATTACCTTTATGATATAGTTGACCTAGGAGTCGTTATTTATTTGATTTCTACTTATAGATGTTTTTCTACTCACGAGTTGGCAACTCACCCCCGTTGTGCCACAGTTCTTGCAGGTTGACCGCATGGATCAGTAGCGGCTTCGCTAGCATACAGTTGCATTCGGGTGTTTTGCATTGGTAGGTGGGATATTTGTATCGTACCCACTCTTGTATCTATATTTCATATTGTATCTAGTTAACTCCATCAAATCAAACTAGTATTTGTATAAGTAGTGAGACTTAGCAAGACTTGTTGTGCGAGACTTGAGCGATAGGTTTTATGTTAGCTTTTAGGGATTTATGTCTTGCTTTACTTTATCTTTTGTGGTGATCTTCGCCGTTGGGCGTCGTATTCTTATATATACTGTCTTGTGTGGTTGTGATCCGCCGGTTGGCGAAGAGCTAGCTCCCGCTTGGGGATGCCTTTATATTATCTTGTATATGTGGTTTTGGATCAAAAAAATACAAAGGAGGTGCAACCCAAATTTTTAAAAAAAAGTCGAAACATGATTTCAAACTAGTAAATTTCCTTTGCATTATTCATGTCCATTTTCCATGCATTTAAGAAAACTCGATTTCATTATACCTTTATTTCAAAACTTCACCTCTTTTATTTTCTTAAAAAGATTTAGATTTCTGGGTTTCAGCTTACTTGAATTCCGTTACGCCTTTAGACGTTGCGAGATTCAAGTGCTGGTCACGAGCTACTATTTCGGGTCGTGACAGTACGATCCATGATGAGTGATATTGAGTTACCTCTTTCCTTTTGGGAGCATGCATTGGAGACTGCAGCTTTTCTGTTGAACAATGTTCCAATCAAGACCGTGTCTACCACTCCATATGAGATATGGTATGGGAAGAGACCATCTCTTAAACGAGTTAAGATTTGGGGTTGTCCGGCTTTTGTCAAAAAGCAGAATCCAGAAAAACTCGAGACACGATCGGTCAAATGTATATTTGTGTGATATCTAAAACAATCGTTTGGATATCTTTTCTACCACAAGGAGGAACAAAAAGTGTTTGTTTCTCAACATGCCACATTTTTAGAAAATGAGATTTTTCCAAATGATACTGATGGAAATGTAGTAGATCTAGAAGAGGTTCTAGAGACACAACTTACAAATGACGACTTGATTGAACCTGATATTGCAACAAAATCTTATGAACCTCAACCACTCCATAGATCTGGTAGGACTTCTCGCCCACCGGAAAGATACTATGGTTTTCTCATTGATGGTGATAGAGAAGATTGCATCATGGATGATGATGACCCTGCCAGTTTTCAGCAAGCTATCACGAGTGGTGACTCTGTGAAGTGGCTGGATGCCGTGAGATCCGAAATGGAGTCTATGTACACCAGCAAAGTATGGACTTTGGATGTTGTACCCTCTAGGGTAAAACCCGTAGGGTGCAAATGGATCTTTAAGAGAAAGATCGGTGTAGATGGGCAGGTGAAGACCTATAAGGCAAGGCTTGTGGCAAAAGTATTTCGTCAAAGACCAGGTCTGGACTATGACGAAACTTTTTCTCCTGTAGCCATGCTTAAATCCATTAGGATCCTACTTGCTATTGCTGCTTACTACGACTATGAAATCTGGCAGATGGACGTCAAAACGGCTTTTCTAAATGGTGATTTAGAAGAATACGTTTATATGGATCAGCCAGAGGGCTTCATTGATAGTGGGAGCAGCGGGAAAGCATGTAGGTTGCTTAAATCCATTTATAGATTAAAGCAGGCATCACGGAGTTGGAACATCTGTTTTGATGATGTTATCAAAGAGTTTGATTTCATCAAAAATCCAGATGAACCTTATGTTTATAAGAAGATTGTAGGAAGTACTGTCACATTCCTCGTATTGTACGTGGATGACATTCTTCTGATAGGAAACGATGATCCTATGCTACAATTGGTCAAACTGTTCTTATCACAAAGGTTCTCCATGAAGGACCTGGGTGATGCCTCGTACATACTCGGCATGAAGATCTATAGGGATAGATCTAAAAGGTTGTTGGGATTGTCCCAAACCAGTGTAACACCTTAGAATGCGATTAGTGGTTAATTAAGCGATAATGCGGTTTTTTAGTAAAAGGTTTACCAAATAGTTTTCAAATATTTTATAAAAATTAATTAATATTTTATTATAATTTATTTTGGGCTTGCACACACATGTGCATGTTAACCTAGGGTTAATTAGGTGTTAAACCATGCTTAAGTAGCCATGGCAAGTTAACCCATTCTATTAAGTATTAGGTAATTAGTTAATTAAATTAGTTTTCAAAATAAATAATAAGATTTGAATTATTGACTTGAGGAAGAGAGAGGGGGGCATCATGAGGCATGGGGCAAGCATGCCATGCATTTAATGAAGAGAGAGGGAGGCATGGCTTATGCTAAACTCACCCCTCATTCCCTCACCTCTCACCCTCACACATACACACTCACATAATCCCTCACTCTTTCATTCACAACTCTCCTTCTCAATTATTTTTCCTCCTCTCATTTCCTCACACCCTCAACTGAACACTCTCTAAACCCTAACCCAAATCCTCATAAACCCTCACAAATCTTCACAAAACTCGTTAAACCATTCATTAAACTTGATCCTAAACCCCGATTGATCACTTGGAGCAAGGAAAGCTTGGATTTTGAGCAAGTGTGGATAGGTATAAATCCCTAACTGTTAATTAGGTAGTTATTTCGTAGTGTTGCTTTGTAGTTTCAGTTTAGAACGATAAAGATTTAGTTTTGTGCACGATATCGTATTTTAGTGTCATTATAGAGTGTCTGTGATCTGCTATCAACCCGAGTGTACTGTGAAAACTAGCAGTGTAGAGGTGTTGTACTAGTTGCCCTGAGTGTACACCAGAAACACGACCCCCACCTGACACTGTTTGGCCGGCGACATGAAGGCTAAATCCGGCGAGCTCGGGTATTTGGGGACTGGGGTGTTGAAATTTTGTGGGTAGCTGTATGCAGTGGTTTTGGGTTGTTTGGTACTGCTAGATTTTTAGGTTTTGACAGTGGGTAAAATCTGGGATCGATTAGCTAGTTTTAGTGTTTCGACGACGCGCATTACGATATCCGACACGGTGTCCGACTCAGTTCTGTGCTTCGAGATATTGCTGCACTTAGGGTTGTTTTAAAGTGTCACCACACACGTTAGTCGCTAAACGAACACTTTAGAGGGTGTTGGAGTCGGTGCGTCGACTTAAACGTAGTTTGTACGTATTATTGGACTGTTCCTGAGTTACCTTGCTATGTTTTATGTGTTAATAGGATCGCAGGTGGGGACTTCGGACGCTATGAAGTAAGGGAAGCAGGTGATTGGATATATCTAGCTCGAGATCACGGTGAGTAGATTTAACATCTACGGAGGAATCGCCCGTATGTCGTTATACGTCGGGGCTAGATTCAATGATATGACTATTAATTATAAGTACATATATACATTGATTGTGCATGTGTACCATTGTTGCATACCTCATTTCGTGTTGCATACGGACATAGTATTAATGAGACACAACAGTGTTAGTAACGGTTCATGTTACACGAGCACTAAACTGTATGCCACACACACACCATTAGTAATTGCCATGACACTCACACTATAGAATTGCTATTGATAATACATTGCTTAGCTTACCCTATCATTAGACATGATTCTTGTTCTATTGCGCATATGAATTGCATTGTGCGTACATACATACTTGCGTACATACATACCTTGCTCTAGCTACATGTACACCTTATTATGATGTTGGATTTGATTTTGGAGAAATTCGGAACCGCATGATATATATAAAAACGTGATTCATTTAAAAGTGCAGTTTTCCCTTGATGTGCTCATATTACTGTTTTATGTTGCATATATTATATTCATGGATTTACGCATTGAGATATGGATTTCATGAGATTTATGGATTTGAGAACTGTGGTATTATTTCAAGAAAGTATGCATTGTTTTGAAAACCGGGTTTCTCTTGATATGATATTTCAGTGCGTCCACCATGAGTTTTCTCGGTTCTGAGGCTTGTGTTAGATACCCGATTCGAAGAGCGGTAGGCACCGTCTGCGGGTACATGGTAGACCCGGTATGGTACCCCGGGGCAAGAAGACTCGTGTAGAAAGGCGGTGAGCCCAGCGAAGGGACTACTACCTACCGATGATAGTATAAAACCCGATGGATATCCGGAGGATACCGTTTGGGGGTTATGACCTGAGATATATTGAGGGCCGATCTGGGGATGCGGCACCTGAGAGATGAGTATTTGCGTGTCGATGCTGGACACGAGTATTTCATGATGTTTTTGAGTGCCGATGTTGGGCACTCAGGTTCCATGAGATTTACAGGATATGAGGGCCGATCCGAGTGACGGCGCCTGAGGTATTGGGATTTTGGCCGTATTTGATGGACACTGGTTTTTCCACGATGATGACTTATTGATGATGACATGTTTTACCCCATACTTAGCATTCATTCTTATGCATAGCTTCCTGTATTTGTATTACCTGATATAGTACCTTTCATGGTTGTTGCATATCCATATTAGCATAGTGACACTATCAGATTGCATGTGATAGAGTATCGCAGTATGTGCATACCTGCAATTACCAGTATATGTTACTTACTATTCATGAGTTAGCAACTCACCCTCGTTGTGCCACAGTGTTTTGCAGGTTGACCATCAGAGTAGTCGCGGCAGAGCTATCTCATTGTATCTTTTTGCAGCGGATACCGCTATGGTTGGCTGTAAGCCGTTTGGCTGTAGGTGGGTTGCGGTTATCCGACTTTATATTTCATTGTATATCTTATTGTATCCGGTACTCTCCATCTACCATTTCATGTATTGACTTAGAGACCAGTTGTGAGGACGATATTGTATATTATTTTGTGACTCTGGGTGTCGAGCTCGTGTGAGCCGGCTTTATTTATACAGTTTTATCTCTTTTTATGATGTTTTCACTTTTACTGTCTATTCTTCGCTACGGCATCGTATATATATGCTTGCGGTGGTTGTTTCCGCCTTTGGGCGTGATTTGCTCCCGTTTGGGGATACTTTATTTATTTCACATGTTGCTTTACTTATATTTTATGTTGTACCCGTTTCGGGGCTAGTATTTACAAAGGAGGTGCTGCCGAAATTTTTAAGAAAATAAATTTAAACTTTAAAGATTTTTACAGAGATTTCCAAATGTTTTTAACAAATGTTTTCATCACTTACTACTTTTGATGGTTTAGATTTCTGGGTTTTCGGCTTACTTAAATTGCGTAACGCCTGTAGACGTTACGCAATTTAAGTGCCGGTCACGTGCCAAATTTTGGGTCGTGACAAAGTTGGTATCAGAGCGCTAGGTTTTACCTTTTGGAGAGTAGGATGACCCTGGTATGATAGAGTAGGTAGCTTAAGTAGGGTGACGTAGCGTGTGTATGTTCCGCGGCATACTTACGACATGGTACTTCGCTTAAGTAACCTTAGGACTTGTTGGTTGAAATTCCTTCCGTGATTATATACATCCTTGTGATTCGATTTTCGTGTTCTTATCGAATCCTATTTTCATTTCAAGCCATTATACCACCGAAGACTACGAGGGCACAGAGAGCGGCCGCAAGAGCCGAGGTCGGAGTTGGCTCGTCAGAGACGAGGACTGACCAGGACGATACACCCGTTGTATAGAAGCAGGTTGATCCACCATCCCTAGATCGTATTAGTAGGCTAGAGGCCAATATGCAGGATTTGCGCCAGATTATGGGATCGTTGGTTGAGGCCAGTCGAGCGCAGCGACAGGAGGTTGTCCCATCTGTTACCCTGTTGTTCATCACTATCAGCGCCCAGCATTATGACACATATGCACCAGCAGCGGACGCAGCCCTATTGGTTGAGGAGCGTCTTTCCGAGACGTCGGTCGTTCCGGAACCGAGGAGGGTCCGTACTGGTGTATCGGCACGGAGACAGATATTTAGGCGCCGCGACAGATTTCTTGCAGGTTAATAATCCGGCTATATCACATACAACCGACTAATATCATATATCGCGAGAATAGAATGTAAGTCCAAGGTAGCGCCCCGGCCGTCTAACAGACGCCAAATGCGGAACAAAAACTTTTTACAACTGGCGCTATCGCGTACTTTAACCCGGATCTGCCATTAAAGATAAACTAACAAACTACAAAGTTGGTAGAAGAGTTATACCGAACGATCCGAGTCCTTCGGTCTTCAACCATCATCCCACGTTTTGTTGCGGCTGCTCCGATCTCCTGAATCTCCGGTCTCATCGTCCAGGTGGCACCACATCGACGGATCTTTAAACGGGCTCCCGCCTCTGAACCGAGGCAACTCGATCGTCAAGTTTGCTAGAAGAGACGACCAAGATGAAGTAGAGAATGAGTAGAACACTTTGTCTCGTTACGTCCAAGGCTATGGACGAACGGTTAATGAAGTTGCCTTTTGGAACGATATGAAAATGAGATATGAATATGTTAATTTCCATACTTCCAAAACTCTATCTTTTTTTTCTTAACAACCATAATCCTTTTTCAAGGGGAAGGGACGGCCAATATATAGGAGAGGGAGAGTGAGTGTAGGAGGGAAAAACATGGTGACCATAAGCATTCATACTTATCACAACCATTAAAGAAAGAATGAGTCATGTATGAACACATTAAATGCACCATTAATGAACAAATGAGTCACAAGCCTAATCACCACTTCTAGAACCTTCTAGAAAAATGACTCACCCTCAAGACGAAAAGACAAATCCGTATTTAACCGAATGTTAAATACGGCTGATAGAAAACTGGAAACTGGCAACTTCCAAAAGTGATCCTGAAACGAATTTCAGGATAACTCCGTAATAGTATAAACATACCCGCATTTGTATTACGACCGAATACAAATGCATCTGAGACAAAGATATTATATCTACACAGTATAATACTCGGATCCGGCTTAAACCAAAGCCGACCAGTATTATCTGCCCGAAAAATGATACGTGCGAAAACACACGTGCATTTTCCGAACCTTTCCATAAAACCATACGGCCTCTACAACGTTTCGCCCGAACTTGGGAAAGTGTCTGTGGGGGACTCTAATGACTCATCAACACACTGGCACTGGGTATAACCACTAGCATGTCAGAGGTACGAGCTGTACGTAACGTTTGCCTATGTGTTGATTGGAAGGGAAGCTGACGAGCGAACTCATCTCTAAACCCTACTGAGCCTAATAGTGACAATATACATACAGTCCGGTCCGTTCGTCTATGAGTATCGCATATCTGCCTAGGGGGCTGGTAACGTCAGACCCCCATTAGCGGTATAAGTCGTGTCAGAGAGTGGCCCAGAACACCCTGAGATACTACTGGAGTACCTACCAGTAAATCTCCTGCCTTGGCCGACGGCTTTGTGTAATGGCTCTCCCAGACACAGTGCGATCTCACCCCCAATACCGGGAGAGACGAATCCCCTGCCGATCCGCTCACTTGCCTCCATATGGCTCGGGACTGTACCCAAAAAAGACCTGTTTGCACGACTCCTTTGAGCCGGGGTAGGGTAGAAATCAAAGCACAGTGGGAACTCACACGAGACAAATGACGACCTCAGGTCGATGAACTAACTTGTACACATGTCACTAGGGAATTGCTATCTGACGCTAGGTATAATACCAACTAGCAGATTCCCGGTGAGTCCTGTCCGGTGTACTCATAACCCAATGAGCACCTGTATACATCTTAGGTGAACCAACTAACACCAATGGCTTGTGAGACCGGCCATTGCCCCTCGTCGAGGTCTCGACTGTATACACTAGTCTACTCTGGAGTATCGATGCCCTGTCTCGAAACTCCCACGACTAGGGACACTTTAAGGATGTGCTTACAGACCCCAGCTCCCACGTATATGATCGCCATCATACTGCTGATAGTCAAGCAAGAATCCTATGGGCTCTATCATCATGCAATAGTGAACTAAAGCATGTATACGATGATAAAGACAAACCAGATAGCATACTATCATCTCGAGCAAGACTGTCATATCGGTATAGGTTCTGTCTCAATCATTGCAATCACGTACCTGCGATCCAATAATTGACTTTGAGGGCACTATCTCCAACAATCTCCCACTTGCACTTAAGGCTAATTATTGCGATGTCGCATACTCACAGCTCGTGTGATACCGAACATCCAACTCCTCTACTAATCAGTTTCACAAAGCTAGTTTGTAAAACTCTTGTGTTCGAGAAATAGCCTTAGTGAGTGGATCCGCCATGATGTTTCTTTCTATGTCTCTCTAAATCTCAAGTTCGCGGAGAAAACCATCTCCCGAATCGAGTAATACATGTCTTAGAATATATCTGGATATCTGATGGGACCTAGTTCATAAATGAACTCCAAATCCAAACTTCTTAGACTGTATCTATCACTGAACCTAATCAGTATCCAGCACCACGCCTCCCACAGTATCCTCTTTTGACCACCTGTCCACAATACTGTCCCTCGTCAGAGGGAAAACTATAATTCTGACAATCACTCTGTCATCCATGTCACTTTTGAAGCCTGGAATGATAACCGTCTCCCGAAGGAGGCTGCTGTCATCAAATCCATAGAACATGCACCTTATGTTCTAAAACTGCTTCCTTACGTTTCTTCAGGATTGGATTAATATAAACTTATCGCATCAAGTGCAAAAACTACATCCGGTGTGGTACTTGACATCTCATGATTGACTCAATTGCCTAAGCAAGTGATCTGCCAATCATACACATCCCTCTCTCCTTTAGTCTCTAAGACACCTTTAGAGAGGGTGACTCCATCACATGCAAGTACACCACCATGCCAGGAGTCATCTATTCTAAAAACTATTAGAATACTGTCACAGTACCCATATTGGGAAACTACCTAAATCCAGATTTAAAACCATAGATCTAGAAACCAGAATGTCTGATATTATATCCATGTCCTGTCTGGAGAAACAACTGTGTGACGACCACAGTACAACCGATCGTAGTATAGGAATTTTACTTCCTATTCTGTGTGTGTCATCCAAATACCAGGACATCACACCCTACTACCTTCTCAACAGATCCATCCCCTATTCTGATGAAATCAAAGCCATGACTGTCTCATCAAAATTAGATGATCTATCTCCGCTATAACTGCTGAAGTCTATAAATAGACATAAGCTACTTGTCCACTATGCTTCCGCTGCTCCCACTGACTATGACAACCCTCTGGTAGAATAATATCTACGTACACTTCTAAAGCTAGTTTAGAACGACGTTATACTTATCCTCTTGCCGGGTCTCATAGTCTGGAACAACAGTAGTGTCAAGTCTGGGTAAACAAGAACCTCCCTGTCACCGTCCTTGAGGCTACCTGAGTACCTCTAGGGTGTCTGAGGTTACTCACCATATCTGCGGAGTGGCTATTGGAATGTCAAATCCTGATTGAATATATAGGTCCTATTAAATTTTCCGTAATCGTTTGCGGTTCTGGAATCACTTCCAGTTCTACCATACTCCCACTACTGTTTTCTGAAAAAATCCATTTTACTAAAACTGTGGCGAGTCAAGAACAATATCACTATTGATCTTCCAGATGGTAGAAAAGTCAACCCTCGTCAAAGCCAGGGTCAACCCACAAACTGCCATTACAGAAACGTGCCTTGAGTTATCCAATGTCTAGTTTTAAGCATAAGCTGGATATCTCCCCGTACCTTAACATCGTTAAGATATGAACCATTCTATATCCAATATAGAAACAAAGGCACTAATTTAATTGGAACCAGATTCAAATCATGCAGCTGTCTCCAGTGCATAACAACTTAATGGAAAAAGGCTAATCAGCATTACTCAACTTAGGAATCCATCCAATTATGAGTAACCTGAAAAAGAAACAAGTTTCTCAAAACCATTACTATCAACTGAATACCAATCACAAGAATCTACATCTTCGATCTCTTTGAAGAATCCCGATACTTGCGATACCTGGTTCTTTACTTTATTCTTATACTCACAACTTCTCAGAACTTAGACATTGTATTTCTATGAAACACTTGTCTAAAACTAGAGAAGTCATAAGTAAACAGAACATAGTACGAGGACCTACCCCTTTGTCCTGACGGATACTGGACAACGTACAATACTCTGTACAAGTCCACTGAGTTTAATAACTCAAAACCTGTGCATCGTAGGTTGAAAACTGTACCCAGGTGATTTCCTCAAATATCACCAATTACAATGAATTCCGATATAATGAGGATGATCACCTAATTCCCAATAACTTACTCCCACTCATCATCTGTAAAAACCATACAGATATGAGAATGAAACCTGGTAAATACATACCCTGGAGTAAGTATGTAATCGGGAAATCAGTTTTCTTTTAACAATCCACAGTGTAACTAAAACATGAAAATGTTTCATAAGGGTATCCTGGTATTCCTAGTAATGCCTCTTCCATAATCCAATTCATGACTGTAACCGTATAATTCTTTGCCATCTCTCCAAATCCCTTTATTTGTTTTTAGTCGTTACCTTCTGTACACCATCGTTAGGCTAAATGGTTTTCTTCCTTCCCTACCGTTCGACACCAGCCTATGGTTTGGAAGAAGACTATCCAGTAAGCATAATAGGTGTACCCTCCTAAACCAAGGAGTACTCACAACTTGAGAGAAGGTGATGATAAAAGACAACTGAATAATACCTTATTCTATTTCTCCCGAACTGGGGAAAAAGCAAAGGTGAAATAGGAGTGGTGATGAAGTACGCGGTTTGGTCGTGAATGATAACAGTCGCAATTTACTTTGCCCTCTTTCGAATACCTTTATTTTGTCTTTACATATTACCTTCTGTACACCCTACTTAGGCTAATTGGTTTTCTTCATTCCCTACCTTTCGGCACCAGCCTATGGTTTGGAATAAGACTATCCAATAAGCGTAATAGGTGTACTCTCCTAAACTGAGGAGCCCTCGCAACCTGAGAGAAGGTGATAACAAAAGACAACTGAATAAATCAATTCTATTTCTCCTGAACCTGGATCCATCCTCGAAGAAATCCCTTCGAGTTCGTATATAACCATACGATGGATCTATCCAATGGAAGTGGATATCCGTAGTAATACAGGGTGTTCTGAGAAATACAAAGGGTAAAAGAAGGAGCGGCAATGACGTATGCAACATCGACAATCCAAAAGCCAATATATTAAGAAGGTTCGGTCAACTTGGTCACTGAGTCATAGTCTAGGGTCGGTCAAAGGTCGCTGCCAAAGAGAGAGAGAAAAGAAACACTCTGCGTGTACTCTAACCTAGATTAGAATGGTTATCACTTTATCTAATCAGGAAACCTCCCACTGTACCGTCAAATTCTCCTCCAAACCTAAAAGAAGAATCAATCGGGATCACCCGAAGAGTAAACCAACTCATCGGTGAGAATCAGGATCCAACTATCATCGCATGATAACTTGATGGAAGCCACTCAAGTTATCACACTCCAGAAGGTATGCGCATACTTGGCAAGTTTCAGTTTCTTTAGAAACTCCCGATATTATTTTTGCCTCATGCTCTTATGACCTTGACTTTAGTCAACAAATCATAAGTCACATGTCAAGTTCTACCCGTCATTGTCCAGGTTGATTTGAACCCACCCGTACATACCCTTGACTTTAGTCAACAAGGTAATACGACTGTCCCAAACCAACGCATCTATCTATGCAACAGATGAATACCCAGCGGCTACCAAACACTATGCCTTGACTTTAGTCAACAAACATAGCTTGAATACTACTGACCATCCATAAGAAATGACGGAGGGCTACGGCTGGTTTTTGGCGAAAAAACCTTTAACGTAATGAACTTGATCTTGTTGAAGGAACCTGATAGCTTTTTATAAAGATATAGTGACGAAAACCTTTTACTAAAGAGGTCACTCCCGGTGAAGAGATCTCGGCTCTTTCTTCATGGAATGAGGTGCAGGATATTCCAACTGAATACCGCGATGCAAAGCAACTTGTAATCGACTATAGTGAAGTTATTACCCTGACGCAAACTTCTGCCTAAGGGGTCTCTCCCGGTGAAGGGATATCAGCCCTTGCCTCGTCAAATGAGGTGCAGGATATTCCAACTGAATACCGCTATGCAAAACAAAAGGAAACAGCTTTGTAATAACACCTTTTAAAATTTGTTCCAACAACATCAAATATAGGTTTGTTTTATCCTTGCATTGATAAGAATCAATGCAGTCCCATCAATCAATCACACCAGAAAAGAACGAAAATAAAATGTACGTATATGCCATCCGCATTCGTCACTGGGTCTCGTCATCACCCGTTAGGTTACTTAACTAACGACAGAGCGGGGGCTGGACTAGCGCGGGTGTAAAACATATACAACATCTAATAGTATATATACCAATATACAATAATCGCTCCAGGCGTGATAATATGCAACATTACAGAAAAGTAATAAGTATCACAGAACAATACAGATAATCTGGGATTCCCGGGTTTCACAGAGCCGCTGCTGAAACCCGACGTTCCCCTGGTCGTGTGGATAGCCTGTGCAATGAAACCTAGACCCCTACGGGTGCGGCAAGTTACCCACCAAAACCTGAAGCGAGGTAGTCCCCCACAGCATAGTGAATGGAACACCCGGCACTTCACGGAATCCGGTAAATTGAGCACCCCTCCTTGGGTCAAACTATACCCCCTAGGAGTGCGGCGAATAGTCTGCTAATTCTGAAGTGAGGTCCCTCTGCTTCTCAATGCCATGAGATACGAACCCGTTGCCCTCCAAAACCCGGCTATCCGTGCACTCCTTCACGGGATAATCCTAGTACAGAAATAAAAATATGTACAACGGGTACATCGACCTCAACCCGGTCGTGCCCCAAAAGAATATTATACAAACAGGCAGTAACGGCAGTCCACATGTTGGACGCTCGCCCCGCAATATCAAATGTACAAATAAATCCAAACTGCACTACCATTGCACACTGCTATCCACCACGACATATCCGCAACATCACAGCACAACACAGAACATCAACGCGAATGTCACGTTCGCAAACCCGTCTAAAAGAAATATAGCAATCAGACGCGGTTTACCGATCAAATGACATTCCCGGTCGGAGATATAATGTAAATATTGTAAACTAACAAGTTTAAAATTTCGATCGACTAAATTTCCCGAAGTGGGCCCCACGTACATCTGCTGTACAGTAACAAAATCTGGGCCCAAATGAACGGTACTAAAAACCACAATTTCCCATGAAAAGCCCACTGGAGAATTTTGATTCACTGTTCCCACAGTACTGCCGCGGTTCCGCGGTCAAACCCTAGGTTTGACCGCGGATCCGCGGCGGTCACGTGGGATCACGTGCTCAATATTTTCCCGTTTGCTTAAAAAACCCTGCTTTGCTTTCTGTGATATGTAAAATTATTTTTAGGCCCTTTAAAAAATCGACAGAAACTCAGGTGCTGAAAAATGTGATTTTCGAAATTCGGTTCGATCGATATTTTAAACGTGTTAGCACAAGTTAGTATAGCTTAATGGTGAGGCTCTGATACCACTGTAAGTCCACAGTAGCGCCCCGGCCGTCTAACAGACGCCAAATGCGGAACAAAAACTTTTTACAACTGGCGTTATCGCGTTCTTTAACCCGGATCTGCCATTAAAGCTAAACTAACAAACTACAAAGTGGGTAGAAAAGTTATACCGAACGATCCGAGTCCTTCGGTCTTCAACCATCATCCCACGTTTTGTTGCGGCTGCTCCGATCTCCTGAATCTCCGGTCTCGTCGTCCCGGTGGCACCACGTCGACGGATCTTTAAACAGGCTCCCGCCTCTGAACCGAGGCAACTCGATCGTCAAGTTTGCTAGAAGAGACGACCAAGATGAAGTAGAGAATGAGTAGAACACTTTGTCTCGTTACGTCCAAGGCTATGGACGAACGGTTAATGAAGTTGCCTTTTGAAACGATATGAAAATGAGATATGAATATGTTAATTTCCATACTTCCAAAACTCTATCTTTTTTTTCTTAACAACCATAATCCTTTTTCAAGGGGAGGGGCCAGCCAATATATAGGAGAGGGAGAGTGAGTGTAGGAGGGAAAAACATGGTGACCATAAGCATTCATACTTATCACAACCATTAAAGAAAGAATGAGTCATGTATGAACACATTAAATGCACCATTAAAGCACCATTAATGAACAAATGAGTCACAAGCCTAATCACCACTTCTAGAACCTTCTAGAAGCATGACTCACCCTCAAGACGAAAAGACAAATCCGCATTTAACCGAATGTTAAATACGGCTGATAGAAAACTAGAAACTGGCAACTTCCAAAAGTGATCCTGAAACGAATTTCAGGATAACCCCGTAATAGTATAAACATACCCGCATTTGTATTACGACCGAATACAAATGCATCTGAGACAAAGATATTATATCTACACAGTATAATACTCGGATCCGGCTTAAACCAAAGCCGACCAGTATTATCTGTCCGAAAAATGATACGTGCGAAAACGCACGTGCTTTTTCCGAAACTTGCCATAAAACCATACGGCCTCTACAACGTTTCGCCCGAACTTGGGAAAGTGTCTGTGGGGGACTCTAATGACTCATCAACACACTGGCACTGGGTATAACCACTAGCACGTCAGAGGTACGAGCTGTACGTAACGTTTGCCTATGTATTGATTGGAAGGGAAGCTGACGAGCGAACTCAACTCTAAACCCTACTGAGCCTAATAGTGACAATATACATACAGTTCGGTCCGTTCGTCTATGAGTATCGCATATCTGCCTAGGGGGCTGGTAACGTCAGACCCCCATTAGAGGTATAAGTCGTGTCAGAGAGTGGCCCAGAACACCCTGAGATACTACTGGAGTACCACCAGTAAATCTCCTGCCTCGGCCGAGGGCTTTGTGTAATGGCTCTCCCAGACACAGCGCGATCTCACCCCCAATACCGGGAGAGACGAATCCCCTGCCGATCCGCTCACTTGCCTCCATGTGGCTCGGGACCGTACCCAAAAAAGACCTGTTTGCACGACTCCTTTGAGCCAGGGTAGGGTAGAAATCAAAGCACAGTGGAAACTCACACGAGACAAATGACGACCTCAGGTCGATGAACTAACCTGTACACATGTCACCAGGGAATTGCTATCTGACGCTAGGTATAATACCAACTAGCAGATTCCCGGCGAGTCCTGTCCGGTGTACTCATAACCCAATGAGCACCTGTATACATCTTAGGTGAACCAACTAACACCAATGACTTGTGAGACCGGCCATCGCCCCTCGTCGGGGTCTCGACTGTATACACTAGTCTACTCTGGAGTATCGATGCCCTGTCTCGAAACTCCCACGACTAGGGACACTTTAAGGATGTGCTTACAGACCCCAGCTCCCACGTATATGATCGCCATCATACTGCTGGTAGTCAAGCAAGAATCCTATGGGCTCTATCATCATGCAATAGTGAACTAAGGCATGTGTACGATGATAAAGACAAACCAGATAGCATACTATCATCTCGAGCAAGACTGTCATATCGGTATAGGTCATGTCTCAATCATTGCAATCACGTACCTGCGATCCAATAATTGACTTTGAGGGCGCTATCTCCAACATAGAATACGGTATCACATACTCGTATTAATCTCGGTCCCGCACATATCACATATGTGCTCCTACTTCGTTTCGCTTGAGCCAGGAAACCTCTGTGTAGGACTCTAAAGACTCGTCAATACACCGGCAGTAGGTGGTGATCATATTAGTCACCCACAAGCCGCAAGCGGTCTACTAAACGTAACAGCCGCCCGGGTATTGAGCGATCAGAATATCAACAAGAAAGCCTGCTCATACTCCTACGAATCCATCAAGTAACACTACCGTACAGTCCGGTCTCTTCATCTGATATGTCGCATATCACAGCCTGGAGGTGGTATAACGTCAGACCCTAATAACCTTATAAGTCATTCCGATGCAAGGTTCATAACGGTTCGAGAAACTACTGATAACACTTACCAGTAAATCTCAGCAACCCTGGACAGGGATTTCCTGTTATGGCCAATCGAGCATAGCGCAACATCAACCCCCAATACCGGGAGAGACGAATCCCCTCCTATCGCTCATTGCCTCCATATGACTCGGGACTGTACCCAAAAACCACCGTTTTGCACGATCTCTTGAACGTGGTAAGGTGGAAATCAAAGCACAGTGGGAATCACATAAGACTCTATGACAATCTCGGGTCGACAGACTAACATGTACCAGTGTCACCAGAGAACTGCTATCTGACGATAGGTATAATACTATCTAGGAGTTTTCGGCGAGTCGGTTCAGTGTACCCAATCTCCACTGAGCACCCATATACCTTCTCTAATGTCAAACACCAATGGATGTGGGATCATCCATCGTCCATCATATGGGTCAAGAAGTGCATACGCTAGTCTACTCTGGAGTATCGATGCCCCGTCTCGATACTCCCACGACTAGGAACATCTGAAGGATGTACTTACCGACTACCCTGGCCCCACTAGTATGATCTGCATCATAATCCTGATAGTCAAGTACTCGTCCTAAGGGCTTTATCAACATGTAATAGAGAGACTATAAATGTACATGTTAAGATAAAGTGCAACCAGATAGCATACTATCATGTCGAGCAAGAAAGTCCTCCCTATATATGTCCAAGCATCCACTACAATATACATCGTATGTACAGTAATGGCCTCTAGGGCATACATATAACTAACAATCTCCCACTTGCACTAAGGCCATTTGTTGTAGTATCTCATACTCAACGTCCTATAGAAGTCTCTCTAGGGAAAGGCCTTTGTGAGTGGATCCACCGTGTTATCCATCGCATCAACTTTCCTAACCTCGATCTCTTAGAGATCAACCATCTCCTAATCAGGTGATACTGTACTCAGATTATGTCTGGATCGCTGATGGGACCGGTGTTCCTAGGCCAAAGCCACAACTCCATTGGTGTCACAATAATTGTTATCGGACGCTCAATAGTAGGAACCATGTTCATCTCATGAACAAGAATTATCGAGACATCTACTTTGGTAGCATCATTGGTAGCGATGTATTCAGCCTTTATCGTCTAGTATGCCACGGTATCTAGCTTGGAACTCTTCAAACATACCGTCCCTCCACTGAGGGTAAAGACAAAGCCCGAGACTGACTTTCAATCGACCTTATCACTCTGGAAGCTCGAATTGGTAAAGGACTCCCACTGGAGTTCACCGTTACCAAAACCATAAGAACATCTCTTCTGTGCTTCTCAAGTACTTAAGAATGTCCTTCACAGCTGTCCAGTGATTCTCCCAAGTTCCGATTGATTTCCAATCACTACACCTAGTGAGTTAGCTATATCTGGTCTGGTATATAACATCGCATACATGATAGAGCCTACTGCCGAAACATAAGGTATCTCTTGCATGCGATCTCTCTCCAAATCAGTCTTGGAAGATATCTTTTTAGAGAGAGTGATTCCTGAGTAAGTGGGCGAACCACCACACTTAAAATCCTCCATACTAAACCCCTTTAGTATGGTGTTAATGTACCTCGATTTGGGACAATCCCAACATCCACTTAGATCTATCACCATAGATCATAATCCACAAGATGTAGTAGATATCATCCAGATCTTCCATGGAGAATCCTCGTGATAAGAGGAGCTTGACCGAGTGTAGCATAGGAAACCATTTCCTATCAAGAGTATGTCATCTACGTACAATACGTGTAAGACAACCTTACTCTCTACAACCTTCTTGTATATACAAGGTTCATCTACCTTTTTGATGAAGTCAAACTCTTTGACTGCCACATCAAAACAGATGTTCTAACTCAGCGATGCGTGCTTTAATCCTGATGGACTTAAGCATAGCCACTGGAGAAAAGGTTTCATCATAAACCACACCTGGTTATTGACGAAAACCTTTTACTACAAGTCTAGCTTTGAAAGTCTCAACTTTTCCATTTACACCAAGAATCTTCTCAAGATCCACTTGCTCCCGATGGGTTTTACCCCTTCAGGTGCAACATGCAAAGTCATACTTTGTTGGTGTATATGGATTCCATCTTTGATCGCATAGCATCCAGCCTTTTCATAGAGTCCCCACTTATGATGGCCTGCCTGAACCCGGTTGGGTCATCATCTACCATGATGCAATCCTCGTTTCCACCGTCACCGAGGAAACCGTAGTATCTCTTAGGTGGATGAGGAACTCTATCAGATTCGCGGAGAGGCTGAGGCTCGTTAGAGACTATTGAATTCTTTGGTTTCACCAAATCATCAGCTGTTAGTTTGTCTAGCTGGAATTCCTTCCAGTTATACCTCATGACCATAAATTTCTTCACAAGAAATTCCTTTTCTAAAAAAGTGGCATGCTGAGAAACAAAACACCTTTTGCTCCTCAGTTAGGTAGAAGATATACCATCGCAAAAGTTTGGGATATCCAACAAACTTATACAGAACTGACCTTGCCTCGAGCTTGTCTAGATTTTGCTTTTCAACATAGGCCGGACAACCCCATATCTTAACTCGTTTAAGACATGGTCTCTTCCCATTCCATATCTCATATGGAGTGGTAAGCACTGATTTGGATGGAACCCCATTCAATAGGTATGCAACTTCTTAAGTGCATAACTCCAAAAGGAAACAGGCAACTCAGCAATATTCATCATAGAGCGCACCATATCTTATAGGGTGCGATACCTCCGCCCCGATACACCATTGTGCTGCGGTGTATATGAAGGAGTAAGCTGAGAGAGAATCTCATTCTCCTTTAAATAATCCGGGAACTCCGTGCTCAAGTATTCTCCTCCTTGATCACATCGAAGGACTTTAATATTTCTAGCCTTTTGGTTCTCAACTTCAAGCTTATATTCCTTGAACTTCTCAAAAGTTTCAGACTCGTGTTTCAACAGGAACACATGTCAGAATCTTAAGAGATCGTCGATGAATGTAATGAAGTACAAAGAACCAAGTCTGGCATGTGTAGACATAGGACCGTATACATCATCATGTATCCGTCCCAAGAGTTCAACAACTCTTTCTCCATTTCCAATAAACGAAGTATTGGCCATTTTACCTTTGAGACAAGACTGGCAAGTATCATAAGATGAAAATTTGAACAGATTCAAACATTCATCCTTATGTAACTTAGCTAGTCATGTTGCATTGATATGACCTAGTCTACAATGCCACAAGAAGGAATTGTTCATTTCTGAACTACTCCTCTTGTGTGTGTTCTATATATTTTGAACTGTGGTTTGATTTAGAACATTTATGCCATAACATAACGTGCCTGATCCAATCAACTCTTGATTCAGGAAAATGTTCACAACATTATCCTCCAATACAAAATTATATCCTTCTTTAACTTAATAAAGAAACCCGATGTAATGTTGTATATCAGGTTCGGCATGTAATAACATTTGTTAAGAATCAATGTATTTACCATTTGGTAATACAAGGTGATATCTGCCAACTGATTTGGCTGCAACAATTGCACCATTCTCTAACACTTATAGACATTTCACCCAATCCCGGTTCTCTACCTTTCTATAGCCCATGTAACAGATTACATATGTGGGATCCTAATCTGGTATCTCATACCTAGAACGTAGAGGATACTGAGAAATAGTTCTTGGTAATGAACACACCCGAAGAATATGCATCAGCATGCTTATTCCTCAATTGGGTTGCGTGGAAATCCGGATAATCCCCTATTTCCTTCTCGGACTTATAACAATTATAAGATAGAGCGGAACCAACGTTCCCCAGCTCAGTATAATAGGCAGGTTCGGTCAATGCATCCATATTATTATCTTGATTAAGACATGACATGGTCGCTACCAGGAGAGAGAGAGAAGAAAACACTCTGCGTATTCTCTTGCAAGATCAGATTGGTTATTATTTTATCTAATCAAAATGGCTCCCACTGTTTTTATCAAATCTTCTTTCAAACCCTAAAAGGTAAGACTAGCCGGGATTAATAACACACTATAAGTTCGCCAATCTTTCAGCCAGGCCAGTGTCGGTACTTTGAGGGAGGTTCCCCGTGCTTTCGTACGGATCTAATTAAAATAAACCTCGTTTTCCCAAGGGCGTAACCACGTTAACACCTTTCTAGACACCTACTTCGATCGGCTAATTATAATGTATAAAACTCTCCCAGAAGTAACTCTTACTCGCAGTGGGTATCGGGATCCAACTATCTCATAGAAGGTATGCAATCTCATTGCAAATTTCAACACTTGAAATTCCCGATAATATTTTGCCCCTAGCGTCCTATGACCTTGACGAAAGCCAACAAGCCATAGTCCGCTAGTCATGTTCAACCCGTACATTTCATGATTGAATTAAACCCACCCGCACGACCCTTGACGAAAGCCAACAAAGTCGTACGACTACCCTAATCCAATCGCATCATATGCTTAAGCAGATAAGCACTAATCAGCTACCGCACACTACGCCTTGACGAAAGACAACAAACGCGGCACGAATACTAAATACTACGTATCTGAAATGACAGAGGGCTACGACAGGTTTTTAAGAAAACCTTTTGTGTAATGAACTTGATATCGTTGTAGAAACGAGTGATTTGAAAAAGGAGTGTTTTTTAGGCTTTTAATAGTTTTGCTAAAGAGGTTACTCCCGGTGAAGGGATCTCGGCACTTTCCTTATCGAATGAGGTGTTGGATATTTCACAAATACCGCTATGCAAAGCATGAACTAAAAAAGCAATCAAAAAAAAACCGAGTGGGTTGTAGCATCTGCCAGTTTCTCTAAAGAGGTCACTCCCGGTGAAGGGATCTCGGCTCTTTCCTTATCGAATAAGGTGCTGGATATTCTACAAGGAATACCGCTATGCAAAGCAAGAACTAGAGCTACCAGTTTTTAAACAAGTTTCTACAACATCTTTAGGTTTCTTTTATTTCATTAATCTCATTAATGAAGTCCCATCAATTTATGCTTCCTAAGCATCACAGAAGAAACGAAAGCATCAATATTTACTATATATCATATATATAATATAAGCATTCATCTCAACATATCAAGTGATCACATCAGAGAATATCAGCAGCAGAAGAACACATATGAAATATTGGATATACTAGGAACTCCGTGTTTTAATTAAGCCAATAAAAAACGCAGATTCCACGGTCGCGATGAATAGCCAAACCCACATCCCTAGACCCCTACGAGAGCGGCAAGCAACCCTACCAAATCTAGAGTTGGAGACCCGGTCTCGACTCCTCGAGATGGTCTTCCACTGGACCCTAGAACCCGGTTACTTGTGCCCCCTCCTTGGGTATATCCTAATGCGGAAAAGTAAATAATATACATCAATGGTGACATCATCCTCAATCCGGAAGTGCCCCAATAAAAGAATATTACATACAAGTTTTTATATGAATAAAAATGAAAACTCTCATCTCACATAAAAAAAACCGGCTATTCAAAAACACGACGATCCAATATAACATATCACAGCAACACATAACATCACATGTCATCAACGTAAGTAAATATGCGTATCCCAATTGTCGTTAACATATAGCAATAAAATCGGCGATACACCACATATTACACTTACGGTCGCATAAAAGAAAGTGAAAACTACAATAATTGGAATCCGCAACCACCTTAGACATCATAAACCCAATGTATCACATACTTTGGATTTCATGCCTAACCAAATGAATTCCTTAGACATCGCATGCCTACAATTATAAACCCCACATTTTATTCTCAATATTGAAAACACTTTTTAATAACCAGTCGGGTAATTCAACAAGATTCCTGACAACCTGATCGAAAGCTCGTCGGAAACTTTAGTAAACGGCCGGACCCCCGATGCCGTCGACGAAGTGCACTTAGGCGGAACACCACGGCCGCGAGCACCCGAACGGATGCTTTTAGCAATGGGGTTCTCCTATAGTCACTTGGTCGGGGCTATGGGGCGTGGCTATCTAGTAAGGTTACCCGGCGAGTATCCGTTAGTTATATGTATGCCCTAGAGGCCATTACTATACATAGGATGTATATTGTAGTGGATGCTGGGACATATATAGGGAGAACTTTCTTGCTCGACATGATAGTATGCTATCTGGTTGCTCTTTATCTTAACGTGTACACTAATTGTCTCTCTGTTACATGTTGGTAAGGCCCTTAGGATGTGTACTTGACTACCTGGACTATGATGCGGATCATACTAGTAGGGACATAGTAGTCCATAAGTACATCCTTCAAAGTCCCTAGTCGTGGGTATATCGAGACGGGGCATCGATATACCAGAGTAGACTAGCGTGTACCTTCTCGACCCATACAGATAGGCGATGGATGATCCCATATCCATTGGTGTTTGACATCAGAGATGATATACGGGTGCTCAGTGCAGACTGGGTACACTGGACGGACTCGCCGAGAACTCTCAGATGGTATTATACCTTACGTCAGATGGCAGTTCTCTGGTGACACTGGTACAGAGTAGTCTGTTGACCCGAGATCATCATAGAGTCTTGTGTGATTCCCACTGTGCTTTGATTTCCACCTTACCACGTCCAAGAGGGCGTGCAAAACGGTGGTTTTTGGGTACAGTCCCGAATCACATGGAGGCAATGAGCGATAGGAGGGGATTCGTCTCTCCCGGTATAGGGAGTTGATGTTGCGCTGTGTTCGATTGGCTATAACCGGAAATCCCTGGCCAGGGTTGCTGAGATTTACTGGTAAGTGTTACCAGTAGTTTCTCGAACTGTTATAGACCTCATATCGACACGACTTATCGAGCTATTGGGGTCTGACGTTTACCACCCCTAGGCGAGATATGCGACATATCAGACGAACAGACCGGACTGTATGGTAAGTGTCACTGGTTGGATTCACAGGAGTGTGAGCGGGCTTGCTCGTCGATCTTCTGATCGCTCAATACCCGGGTGGCCGTTACGTTTAGCAGACCGCTTGCGGCTTGTGGGTGTTTAATATGATCATCATCTGCTGCCGGCGTATTGACGAGTCTTTAGAGTCCTACACAGAGGTTTCCTGGCTCAAGCGAAACGAAATAGGAGCGCATATGAGATATGTGCGGGACCAAGAATAATGCGTGTATGTGATACCGTATTCTATTCTCGCGATGAATGTATCGAATGGTTGTATGTGATATAACCTAGTTATCGAATCGAGGATTGATTCGATAAGTCGATACTTTGGATATTAGTCGGTCATATGCGATATGACCGGATCGTTAAATCAAGTGTTGATTTAATGATTTAATGTATAATTATATATATTTTATATATTACTTTGCATTAACTAGTATTGGTTCACTTAAGATGGATTTTCTCACTTGATGTGCACATTGTATATGTGATATATTTTTGTGCACTTGATTGTCTCATGTTTGATGATACAAGCAAACTTGTGTGTATGTTTCCTTTAAACCATATTTAAGTGAATGGTTAGGGTTTTGTTATCTATTCTTATTTATTTATTTATTTATTTACTTTAGGGCAAGAAACAAAAATGGTTGCTTCTTTTGTTCTTTTGTTGAAGCTTCAAGAAGCTTTGACCATTTTTGTTCCTTTCCTAAACCTAACCATTCACCTAACTATAGTTTATTCTCTACACTAAACCATGGTTGCTAAAATGATAAGAATGACTTTATTTTCTTTTCCCATAATTCTTATCATATTCTTTTTCTTCTTCCTCTTCTTCTTCAAGAAGAAAAAACTTGCTAGCTTCAATGGTGAAATGAGAAAAAGAGTGAGAAATCCAATTCTAAAGTGAACCCACTTCCTATTTCTTCATCCTCTACCACTTGCCAAGTAGTATAGGGTGTTTTCTTCACAAGTTTCATGGCTTAGTGAAGTTGGAGCTTGATCTTGTGTTGCCTCGACGTAGATCATCTTCGGCATCGAAGTCGACGACCTAGCCCGCCCATTTCTCCGATGAAGCCGACGCTAGAGCCCAGGATCCGATGATCGCAGCGAGGGGACTTCATCATGGAGCTATGGAGGTGGAGGACCGGATCTACAAAGGTTGTATTTCCGTTCACTTTTAGAGTAAAGTCGTTTGCTCGCATATGTTATCGCCTAAACTCTAGTCAACGATCGCATTAGGGTTTCTCGGCACCGTAAATTTTTGAATTTGGTATGGTTGATGCCTTGTGAGACCTTATTAGTGTGCTTAGGAACCCTACAGTGGTATCAGAGCCTAGCTAGAGCCTTAGGCGATACATAGACGATGTTAGAAACCCGATCGAACCCCGAAACCCTAAATTTCAACCCTCTCTGGACATTTTTTCAAAACTGGGTTTTTTCCAGATTAAAAATTCTTAAAAAATTCAGCAGGAAATTCTAAGAATTACGGTGCAAAAATGACCAAGTGATACGGCTAAAGCGCGGCGGAACCGCGGCAGAAGCTTGGCTTCTGCGGCGGTTCCGCGGCCAAATAATGAGATTAGACTTCCATTTTTGCACAATAATTTGTCTCTTCAGGTGCTGAGTTTTCTGGGAATTTTTAATTTGCACTCAAGAGTTGAATTTTCTGGGGTGTTTTGGAGCTTCGTGGATTCGATCGGATTGTCTAATCTTGTCTATGTGTTTTCCGGATAATTTTAGAATATGTTAAAAAATTCGACCGGATATAAATATCCACTTTTTCCCCTGCCGGGAAATTTCCAAGTGTTGGATTTTTCCGTAGTTTAAAGACGTTCTAAGTAGTGCAAATAACGCGATGGTCCCTCTAGAAGACAACAAACCTTAACTCGATTATGTGACCGTCTTGAACTGCCCTTTGAACCTTAGGGTTTGGGGTAGCACGGCGTGCCACATGTGAGGCGTTGGCTTGACCCTTCTACGGCTGGACCGTTGGTACTGAGGCATGAAGTGAATGTTTTTAAACTTGTTTCATGTGTTGAGCTGTTTCGGGAAAACTAGGGTGTTCGATTGTTCGATCGGAAAGTTTGATATTTTCTATTTATCCGGAATGTGATACAATATTTGGAATCCACAAGTAGTTATGAGATAACTGAATGAATGTTATAAGCATAGCACTTTAGTCTCACTTAATCGGTTGCCACGGAATTTTGATGTGATCAAAAGTCCGTCGCAATCTCGTAGCGTACGCGGATACTCGCCGGTAAACTTAATAGACAGCCTCACCCCATAGCCCCGACCAAGTGACTGTAGGAGAACCCCGTCACCGAAAGCATCCGTTTGGGTGCTGGCGGCAGCGGTGTTCCGCCTTAGTGCACTTCGTCGACGGTATCGGGGGTGCGGCCGCCTACTAAAGTTTGCGACGAGCATTCGATTAGGATGTCGGGAATCTTGTTGAATTACCCGACTTGATATTGAAAAGTGTTTTCGATAATGAGACTAAAATGCGGGGTTTATAATTGTTAGGCATGCGATGTCTAAGGAATTCATTTGATTAGGCATGCGATGTCTAAAGAGTTTGCGGATTCCAACTGTTGTAGTTTTACACTTTCTTTTCTGCGACCGTAAGTGTAATATGTGATATCGCCGGTTTCGTTGCTATATGTCAACGACAATTGGGATACGCATGTTTACTTACGTTGATGACATGTGATGTTATGTGTTGCTGGATATGTTGTATTGGATCGTCGTGTTTGAATAGCCGGGGTTTTTTATGTGAGATGAGTGTTTTTTATTTTCATTCATGTAAAAACTTGTATGTAATATTCTTTTATTGGGGCACTTCCAGGTTGCGGAAGATGTCACCGTTTGTATATTATTTATTTTTCCGCACTAGGATAGACCCAAGGAGGAGGGCACAAGTAACCGGATTCTGGAGTCCAGTGGGAGACCAACTCGAGGAGTCGAGTCCGGGTCTCCTAACTCTAGAATTGGTAGTGTTGCTTGCCGCTCTCGTAGGGGTCTAGGGGTGTGGGTTTGGCTATTCATCACGACCGTGGAATCCGTGTTTTATACTGGCTCATATCAAAAACACGGACGTCCTAGTATATCCAATATTTCATATGATATTTTCTGCTGCATTATCTGTGATGTGATCATGTGATATGTTCTGTGATAAATACTGTATATAGTATATACGATATATTATATAGACGTTACTTATGTTTTACACCCGCGCTAGCCCTGCCCCGCTCTGCC
The DNA here is from genome assembly GCA_030015575.1 of Agapanthus africanus. NCBI lineage: Eukaryota > Viridiplantae > Streptophyta > Magnoliopsida > Asparagales > Amaryllidaceae > Agapanthus > Agapanthus africanus. The sequence goes on from CM057350.1 coordinate 292,146,696, forward strand.
GTTAGTTACCTAACCTAACGGTGCATGAGGGGACATCGAGGCGAATGCGGATGGTATAAGTGTACGTCGTATTTATCTGTGATGTTTAGGTACTTAAATGATGGGACTTCATTAATGAGATTAATGAAATAAAAGAAACCTAAAGATGTTGTAGAATCGAATTTCAAAAATAAAACAGGTAGCTACAGTTCTTGCTTTGCACAGCGGTATATATGATATATCCTGCACCTTATTCGATGAGGAAAAGGCCGACGATCCTGATTAGTCGAAAATATTGTATATTTTAGCCGGCAATTTCCTCATCATTTGCATTCATATAGAAGTGTTCGGCAGTCATATTTCACATATTAGCAAATCTGTCGCAAAATATCAGATTACATGTGTTAGATCTTAAAACCGGCACTATAAGGGAAATGACTGCATTTCATGGCATCGCATCATTCTTGTATTGCGCAACACTTGTGTCGAGATTTGTGCAGGAAATTACAGGAGCAAAGCCAAAGAGCTGATCAAAAATACGCCAACTCAATGATTTCAGATCTGGTAGCAATTCAGAAGGGAGAAATACAAATCAATATATCCTAAAAAGGCCCAAGAATCAGCCCAAGCCTGTACCAGAAAGCCCAATCCCCAAGGCTCATAAACCGCCGCGGATCCGCGGCGGGAGCTTGCTTGCGCCGCGGTTCCGCAGCGGTTTTGCCACATCATCGCTCAATTTTCAGTGCAAAACTCCTATCTCAAGGCCTACACCTCATTTTGACACGTCAAATTCTAGAATTCTCCAGAGTCTTCTGCCAGATCAGCAAAGATCATTAAGCAAAGCTAATCCTAATTAAGCTCCTAACTAACCTCTTCTAGAAGCTCCCTCCTAACTAATCACATCTAGAAGCTTCTCCTCTAACTAACTTTTGGAGGGAAATTCAAAATCTCCTCAACAAACTTTTGGAGGGAAACTTAAAATTCAAATCCTAGATCTAGGGTTTTGATGGCTATAAATAGGAACCTAGATCTAAGGGTTGAGGTTGTTCATTCTTTGTTCAAAAAAATCAATCTTAGTTAATCTTTAGTCTTCTTCAATTCTTCATCTTCTTCCACAAGTCTAGTGACAAGGCTTGTGCGAAACCCTAACCCTAATTCCACTCCAAATTCAAGATCTTAAGTACCAATCAAGCAAGAAGCCTTCAACTTTTTAGGAGCCGAGCCGATCTTCAATCGGGCAAGTGATCCAAGCCGATCCGCGACCCACGGAGACGAGCGAAGCCAAATCGACGATCGAGTTCTTTCTCTTGTAGTTCTTGAGCGAATGTAATGAAATTGTTGATATAAATAAAAGGTGAAATTCTTTAATCTTGCTTTCTTTCAATTCTTGCATCATGATTAGATCTCAATTTGTAATTGTAGTTCTTGTTGTGATGTTTGAGTAAAACTCCGCTCGTTAAGCAGTTGAGACGATCAATAGAATGATGATGTAACAAATCTTAATATGATTCTTGAGTCCTACGAGTTTTGTAAACCTTAGCAAGTTCAAGAATCGATGACCTAGTTTCGTTGCGATGCTTTCTTGATTGTTATCGCTCGAAATTAGGGATCTACGATCGTTTCTTGAAATTACTAGAGGCTAGAATATGAATGATATCGACGAAAGAACAAGGGATAAGATGAAACCCTAGTTTCATAAGAAATCCCTAATTCTCGATCGATTATCATCGATCTAGTATCAATTCATTGAAGGATAAGAATACGTAATTGTAAGATTACATCACATCTATAGATCCGATCGATTCCTACGAGCCTCATTTCGATTCTTGATATTTGGTTGGAAAAATCATCAAACTATCAATTCTTGATTCTATCTTTTTCTTGTTATTAGATCTAGATTTTCTAATTCTTGAACTTCAAATACAAATCTTGAATTGTTTGTTTTCTTTTCTTTAAAGTTTCGACTCATTTAATTCGAAAGACGAACTATTACACTGTCCCTGTAGACGATCCGCACTCACTTACAATCTACATCCGACACCGTAGTTGATTGCGGTCAAATAATTTTTGGTTGTGATTTCTTTACAATTTTCATACTAAACAATCCGAAACTTTTAACAATCAAATGGCGCCGTTGCCGGGGACTATTTGATTTGATAAACGCATCGTAGAATTTTTTAACAATCAAATGGCGCCGTTGCCGGGGAATTTGATCAGTCGAAAATAATGTATTTTTAACACGACAATTTCCCCATCTTTTGCACTCATTTAGAAGTGTTCGGTATTCATATTTCACATATTAGCAAATCTGTCGCAAAATATCAGATTACATGTGTTAGATCTTAAAACCGGCACTATAAGGGAAATTGATCGCATTTCATGGCATCGCATCATTCCTGTATTGCGCAACACTTATGTCGAGATTTGTGCAGGAAATTGCAGGAGCAAAGCCAAAGAGCTGATCAAAAATACGCCAACTCAATGATTTCAGATCTGGTAGCAATTCAGAAGGGAGAAATACAAATCAATATATCCTAAAAAGGCCCAAGAATCAGCCCAAGCCTGTACCAGAAAGCCCAATCCCCAAGGCTCATAAACCGCCGCGGATCCGCGGCGAGAACCTGCTTGCGCCGCGGTTCCGCTGCGGTTTTGCCACATCATCGCTCAATTTTCAGTGCAAAACTCCTATCTCAAGGCCTACACCTCATTTTGACACGTCAAATTCCAGAATTCTCCAGAGTCTTCTGCCAGATCAGCAAAGATCATTAAGCAAAGCTAATCCTAATTAAGCTCCTAACTAACCTCTTCTAGAAGCTCCCTCCTAACTAATCACATCTAGAAGCTTCTCCTCTAACTAACTTTTGGAGGGAAATTCAAAATCTCTTCAACAAACTTTTGGAGGGAAACTTAAAATTCAAATCCTAGATCTAGGGTTTTGATGGCTATAAATAGGAACCTAGATCTAAGGGTTGAGGTTGTTCATTCTTTGTTCATCATTAATCATTAGTTAGTCTTCTCTCATCATTCTAATTCTTCATCTTCTTCCACAAGTCTAGTAACAAGGCTTGTGCGAAACCCTAACCCTAATTCCACTCCAAATCCAAGATCTTGAGTACCAATCAAGCAAGAAGCCTTCAACCTTTTAGGAGCCGAGCCGATCTTCAATCGGGCAAGTGATCCAAGCCGATCCGCGACCCACGGAGATGAGCGAAGCCAAATCGACGATCGAGTTCTTCCTCTTGTAGTTCTTGAGCGAATGTAATGAAATTGTTGATATAAATAAAAGGTGAAATTCTTAATCTTGCTTTCTTTTAATTCTTGCATCATCATTCGATCTCAATTTGTGATTGTGGTTCTTGTTGTGATGTTCGAGTAAAACTCCGCTCGTTAAGGAGTCGAGACGATCAATAGAATGATGATGTAACAAATCTAATACGATTCTTGAGTCCTACGAGTTTTGTAAACCCTAGCAAGTTCAAGAATCGATGACTTAGTTTCGTAGCGATGCTTTCTTGATTGTGATCGCTCGAAATTAGGGATCTACGATCGTTTCTTGAATTTACTAGAGGCTAGAATGTGAATGATATCGACGAAAGAACAAGGGATAAGATGAAACCCTAGTTTTATAAGAAATCCCTAATTCTCGATCGATTATCATCGATCTAATATCAATTCATTGAAGGATAAGAATACGTAATTGTAAGATTACATCGCATCTATAGATACGATCGATTCCTACAAGCCTCATTTCGATTCTTGATATTTGGTTGGAAAAATCATCAAACTATCAATTCTTGATTCTATCTTTTTCTTGTTATTAGATCTAGATTTTCTAATTCTTGAACTTCAAATACAAATCTTGAATTGTTTGTTTTCTTTTCTTTAAATTTTCGACTCATTTAATTCGAAAGACGAACTATTACACTGTCCCTGTGGACAATCCGCACTCACTTACAATCTACATCCGACACCGTAGTTGATTGCGGTCAAATAATTTTTGGTTGTGATTTCTATTCTATTTTCTACATACACAACGGAAAATCGTTTCAATCAAATGGCGCCGTTGCCGGGGATAGTGCGCTAATTGTTCGTATTTTGAAATTTGAGTTGAAAATTTTATTCCATCTAAATTTTGTGATCTAAACTTGCACAAACTCTAATACGTGTGTTGTGATTTGATTGCGAGGAATTCTGGAATCATTGGAGCTTGGATAAAATTTTTGTGAATATTCCAGAGAGCTGAAGGAGTGAACAGAAGTTCACTGTTAAAATTTTGCATAGAGATCCGCACAGAAGACCGCGGTTCCGCGGTGGGAGCCTCCTATTGCGGCGGTTCCGCGGCGGCCTAGCTGCTTCAGTGTACCAAAATTTCTCTGTAAGCTTCTCACTTTCTTCTCTCTCCTCTTTTTAGCTCCAACTAACATTTTGTGCAGGTTTCTTTGCAAATAAATCGCAGCGCGCAAAAAAAAGCAAATTAAAATTGTGCGTGTTTTTGATTTTTGGTTGTTTGCATATTAATACGGAAATTAAGGGGCACGACCAAATCCAGATTAGGTGGGGAGTTCATTACCCTTCCTAAGCCCCGAAAATCACAAACTTGCATCCGCATTGACCCACATTAACTAAAAGAAATCTAGAGAAGACTCTAAGGACTGTCGCGCTCAATTAGGACAAGAGAAGGCCGTGGGTAATTCATTGCTTATCCGCGTTTTCTTGTGGTGCCTAAGGCGAGTGTGTCTAAGGCTAGTGGTTTTTAATTAGGCCCACTACTTACGTAGTGGAGTACCTTCCCACTTACCTGGCACTTATCCGGCCACAGGGGGACAAAGAGGCAGTGGAGGATTGATCCTGCGACTTGTCTTTTGGCAGTTAGGAGCGGTCTAGAGCCGGACCTAGGTGACCATTAGATTCTAGGGTTTTGCTTGTTGCATTTGTTGTGTTGCATCATTTTTTTCAAAAATCCGTCCAATTTTCAAAACAAACACCGCATTCATATCATTTCCCCTAATTATAAATTCACGCTGCCACTTGTACTAACCCTTTTTAGTGCAAGATAGGCTGGACAACGGGATTCTAGTGCCTGTTAGTCCGCGTCCCCCGATCGACCCTAAAGTCGGTATTTCTACATTTATCCTTTCTTTTACCCACCACCACATCCACGCCGATGGATCAGTCTCCATCGAACTTCTTTTCCACTACCCTGCCGCCGTCCGTTGGTGCGCAGAATCCACCTCGCCTCTCTCTCCAAGAGAGGTGCTATCCAACACGAGGCCCCCTTTCCACCTGTCTTTCCATTCCACCAGCCAACGGGGAAAATTTTCAGATTAAACCCCAATTCATCAACCTTCTACCAAAATTCCACGGTCTCGAGTCTGAAGACGCATACGTGTTTATCACAAAATTTGAAAATGTATGCGCAATGATGGGTACTTCACAGCTTTCTGTGGATGCTTTCCGTCTACGTCTTCTCCCATTTACCTTGTGCGATTTAGCCGAGAAGTGGCTATATAACACTACCGCACATTCCATTTCAAATTGGGATGAATTCGTCAAAGCATTCCTTAAGAAATTCTACCGACATCATAAGACAGCTCGAGTCCGCAGCGAAATCTATCAATTCACCCAGCTTCCGAATGAAACATTTTCAAAATGTCTTGAACGTTTCAAGGATCTGTTAGTCCAATGTCCACATCACGGCATCCCGAGATGGGAACTGTGCCGAATCATTTATGAGGGCATTACTCCTTACGCAAGACAGACCCTTGAATCCATATGTCAAGGCAACTTTATGACCAAGGATGATGGGGAAGCCTGGAATTTTCTAGAAGATTTCGCTGAAAAATCTTTACAATGGGAGGGTGTGAGTCAATCGTCTAGGGATGGCAATGATATTTCCATAGGAGTTAGAGATGACATTGCAGCTATACACAAGAAACTCGAGACTATGGAAAACAAATTTTTAGCCGCCACCCTAAGTCAAATATCACTCTCCAAAACTGTATGTGGCTGCTGTTCTGATCCGTCTCACTTGACGGAAGAATGACCGTTTCAAGGTCATGAGCATACCAATGCCGCATTTCAAAGACCTAGAAACGATCCATTCTCCTCCACATATGATCAGGGTTGGAGGAATCACCTTAATTTTGCTTGGAACCAATCACAATCTCAAAACACGGTTCCAAACCCGAATCAATTCCAAAGGGTCCCTCCACCACAACAGCAACCACCACAATTAAGTCAGCACCCCTTTCAATCATAAAACTTTCAAATCCGGTCAACACTTTTGCACCATCTAGTCCTTTGCAATTGACCGGTACAGATAATACCTCTGCACTAGCACAAACCTTGGATACTTTCATGAAACAATCCATCCAAGGGACGGAAAGTTTGCAATCTTCCGTCGAGAATGTGATGAAGATCATTATCTCTCAAAATGAGAACATCAAATCGATGGAAGAACAAATTGCACAACTAAAAGCCGAAATGAGTGCAAGAGAGAAAGGGAAACTTCCAGCTCAACCTTTTCCTGGCTATTCACATCTTGTGGATGCAATCACGTTGAGATCTGGAAGAGTGCTTGACACTCACGTTGGGGAAGAGTTTGATGATACAGAAAAATCAATCAATAACACCCCGGCTGAGACCTTTCCTCACACACACACTTCTAGTTCTGATCCTTGTTTTTCTACCCCACCACCTTCTCACGAGCCTATTCTTCGTTTCCCAAAAGGCTCGCCACTTCAGCCCACCTCTTTTACTCCTCCACGGACGATCCCCACTTCTATTCTGGGATCGGTTCCACAAACACTTCCTTCTCCTATGATGGACCCAGCGCTTATTGCTAAAGCACCTTATCCTAATCGGTTAAGGGCTAACACATCAAATCCACATATGGAGAAGATCATGAACATGTTTAAGCAAGTTAACATCAACATCCCTCTCCTAGATGCTATCCAACAAGTTCCATCTTATGCGAAAACTCTTAAGAACTTGTGCACTAGGAAGAGGAAGACTCAAGTGCCCAAGAAGATATTCATGGCAAAAACAGTAGACACGGCTTTCCCCCAGCAATTACCGAGGAAACGTAAGGATCCTGGCTATCCTACTATTTCCATTTCTATTGGGGAAAAACACATTAACCGTGCTCTACTAGACCTTGGCGCTAGTGTTAACTTGCTTCCTTTCTCAGTCTATGAGCAACTAGGTATCGGAGAGTTGAAGCCAACCCATTGCACTCTCCAGATGGCTGACCGATCAATCACCAAACCTAAGGGTGAACTGGAGGATGTGTTAATAAAAATCGGGGAATTCATATTCCCTGTGGACTTTATTGTAATTGATACACAGCCTGTAGCGAACCCACGGAATCAAATTCCGGTGATTTTAGGTCGCCCCTTTTTGGCCACTTCCAATGCAATAATCAACTGTCGTAATGGTTCTATGACCCTATCTTTCGAGAATAGGTCAATAGAGCTGAACATTTACAAGTTGGGAAGTGTACCCTCCGAACCTACTGCTCAGGTCTGTTCTGTCGACTTAATGGATGTCGACAGCAGCGAATTTGATGATCCTCTTTATACTGATCTTGACTCTTTTCATACGTTGTTGTTTGACCCAACTATGTATCATACACATACGGACTCTTCCACCGAGATGTCCGGGTCAACAACTAACACTGATTATGAACTACTTTTAGAGTCTGAAGATCACCCCGCACTTTGTGATGATATTATTCATCGGGGTATAGATGGAACTTTTGAGGAGATCTTCGCTGATGAACTCGCATTTTTGAATGACACGGGTGTTGAGATGAATCATCTCCCAATCAATGAAATTGAACCTTGTAGGGCTCCTAGGCACTCCCAATTGATCTCACAAGGCATCAACCATGCCAATTTCAAATTTTACGGTGCTGAGAAACCCTAGACTACGGATCGTTGGCTAGAAGTTTAGGCGAATCTACGAGCTAGTTAACAACTTAACTAAAGTGTAACGGAAATACAACCTTTGTAGATCCGGTGCTCCACCTCCATAGCTCCGTGATGATGTCTCCTCGCTGCGATCATCGGATCCCGGGCTCTAGTGTCGGCTTCATCGGAGAATGGACGGGCTAGGTCATCAACTACGACGCCGAAGATGATCTACGTCGAGGCATCACTAGATCAAGCTCCACCTTCACCAAGCCATGAAAACTTGTGAAGGAAACACACTCTACTACTTGGCAAGAGGTAGAGGATGAAGAAATAGGAAGTGGGTTCACTTTAGAATTGGATTTCTCACTCATTTGCTCAAGTTGCCATTGTTGAAGCAAGCTTTCTTCAAGTGAAGAAGAAGAAGAAGAAGCAAGAATATGATAAGTGTTAATCAAAAATGGAAAAGAAAATCAATACTTATCATATTCAAACCATGATTAGGTGTAGAGAATAAACTAGGGTTAGTGGGAATGGTTAGGGTTAAGCATGAGACAAAAATGGTCACTTAGGTCAAAGCTTCATGAAGCTTCAACTAGAATACAAATCAAGCCACCATTTTCTTTTCATGCTTTTCATTTTCCAAAAATCAATAGATTAATAAATAAGTGAATAAAATAAAACCCTAACCATTAACATGTAACTATGGTTTGATCTTTACACAAAAACCCTAGCAAACATGTATCATCAAACATGATACAAACTAGTGTACAAAAGTATATCACATATACAATGTGCACATAAAGTGAGAAAATCCATTTAAAGTGAACCAATACTAGTTAATGCAAAGTAATATATCAAATATATAATTATACATTAAATCATTAAATCAACACTTGATTCAATGATCCGGTCATGTCGCACATAACCGACTAGTATCCAATGTATCGGCTTATCGAATCAATCCTTGATTCGATATCTAGGTTATATCGCATATAACCAATCGATACATTCATCGCGAGAATGGAATACGGTATCACATACATGCATTATTCTCGGTCCCGCACATATCTCATATGCGCTCCTATTTCGTTTCGCTTGAGCCAGGAAACCTCTGTGTAGGACTCTAAAGACTCGTCAATACGCCGGTAGCAGATGATGATCATATCAAACACCCACAAGCCGCAAGCGGTCTGCTAAACATAACGGCCACCTGGGTATTGAGCGATCAGAAGATCGACGAGCAAGCCCGCTCACACTCCTGTGAATCCAACCAGTAACACTTACCGTACAGTCCGGTCTGATCGTCTGATATGTCGCATATCTCGCCTAGGGGTGGAAAACGTCAGACCCCAATAGCTCGATAAGTCGTGTCGATATGAGGTCTATAACAATTCGAGAAACTACTGGTAACACTTACCAGTAAATCTCAGCAACCCTGGCCAGGGATTTCCGGTTATAGCCAATCGAACACAGCGCAACATCAACTCCCTATACCGGGAGAGACGAATCCCCTCCTATCGCTCATTGCCTCCATGTGACTCGGGTCTGTACCCAAAAACCACCATTTTGCACGCCCTCTTGGACGTGGTAAGATGGAAATCAAAGCACAGTGGGAACCACACAAGACTCTATGACGATCTCGGGTCAACAGACTACTCTGTACGAGTGTCACCAGAGAACTGCCATCTGACGTAAGGTATAATACCATCTGGGAGTTCTCGGCGAGTCCGTCCAGTGTACCCAGTCTCTACTGAGCACCCGTATATCATCTCTGATGTCAAACACCAATGGATATGGGATCATCCATCGCCCATCTATATGGGTTGAGAAGGTATACGCTAGTCTACTCTGGTATATCGATGCCCCGTCTCGATACACCCACGACTAGGGACTTTGAAGGATGTACTTATGGACTACCATGTCCCCACTAGTATGATCCGCATCATAGTCCAGGTAGTCAAGTACACATCCTAAGGGCTTTACCAACATGCAACAGAGAGACAAACAGTATACACGTTAAGGTAAAGATCAACCAGATAGCATACTATCATGTCGAGCAAGAAAGTCCTCCCTATATATGTCCAAGCATCCACTACAATATACATCCTATGTATAGTAATGGCCTCTAGGGCATACATATAACTAACAAACCTCCACCCCATCTTCTGAAGTGTAAAAAGAATGCGAGTAATCCATCACATTCACTGCATCGTCTCTCCAATACGAGACGCACACACATTCTATTCCACCACTTACATTTTCCCCACTTCTTCTTCCACCAACCAGAGCACTGCATTGATAAAATTTTCGAATGGTTGATGTTGATATTCGGTCTTTGCAAAGCTTGGCATCGACCACTGATTTTTGACCCCCTCATATGATTTTCAAAGATTAACATTGCATAACTCAAGTTTGGGGGGGTACATTTTTTTTTCGGGCTCCTGAAAACAAAATTTTTACAAAATATACAATATTTGCCCCCACTAATAAATTCCTCCCAGGCTTACAGTTTTTCGAGATTTAGCGGATGACAACAGTGAGGACACTGTTGAAAACAAGTTTGGGAGAGGTTTGTGCTTATTTTCGCATCATTTGCATATCACTTTGCATAAGCACAAAACATTTTGAAAGCCTATAAAAATTTAAAAAATTTCAAAAATATAAAGATATTTTTGTACATAAATAAGATAATAAAAGTTTAGATAATGAAAAATTACATCCATGAGATTAGAAAAATTTAAGAAAATCAAGAAAATTAGAAGTTTTCTTATACGAACTAGTAATAAGTAGTTATGAGCCGTTGTCCCAAGGGTTAGTAAGATGAAGGACGTCACTAATCTGAGGATAAAAATAAGTCTGAAAAATAGTTTCTATTCTGGAAGCCAAACATTTTGAACGTTGATACCCTGCTATTCGCACTTACACACGTCTTGAAGCCTGGGATAGTAGAGGATACCTTGAAATGCTCTTGTCTTAAAGCCAAAAGTATGAAGGAAATAAAAAAAAATGAAGAAAATATAAAGTGGTGAGAAAAATGGACACTGGTTTTGTTATCACCAAGGGCAATAAAAAAATATATAGCGAGGGTGCCTCTTCACCTAGTGCCCTAAGGCCAACTGGTCTGGGAATCACTGCTATGCCTGAGGTGGTGCAAGACGAGGAAAATCACCAAATAAGCAAGCAAATGAGTAATCGGTCGGTTAGTACCTCAAGAAGTATTAACGGTCGCATGAAAGTGTGTGAGCAATCTCATCTAAATATTCATTAATTAAAAAGTACTGAGGCTGATGGGCAAGAGTATGATAGCTTGAATTGAATTCTCCGGGTGTAGGGATGTCTTTACACACACGCAGGGTTATATGATCGATGTTTGGAAGAAAGATAGGAATGAAGAATAAGACGATGTTTTATTGAGGGAGGACGTGATTTCTAACATTTTTTCATGACCATTAAGATAGGGCTCATGACAACCGAAAAACTAGCTTAGTTGGAAACCCTAATTTTCAAAGTCTTTCTTTTACAATTCTTGTCTTTAAATGTAATATTCATGATCTTTCTTTTACTATTGGATTTTGTGGGTGCAATCCGCTGAAAACCCTCAGGAGACAACACTCCTCCTACTAGGGACACCTAGAGGTTTAAAGGCTTGTTGCACGTGCTCAGTGCAATCGTGTTGCCTACGAAAGTGTGCTAGTTAGTTTTTCTCTTTCTTTATTTTCTCCTTCTCTTTTTAATAAAACAGTTCGCTCGAGACGATCGAAATTAAGTTTGGGGAAATTTGATTAGTCGAAAATATTGTATATTTTAGCCGGCAATTTCCTCATCATTTGCATTCATATAGAAGTGTTCGGCAGTCATATTTCACATATTAGCAAATCTGTCGCAAAATATCAGATTACATGTGTTAGATCTTAAAACCGGCACTATAAGGGAAATTGATCGCATTTCATGGCATCGCATCATTCCTGTATTGCGCAACACTTGTGTCGAGATTTGTGCAGGAAATTGCAGGAGCAAAGCCAAAGAGCTGATCAAAAATACGCCAACTCAATGATTTCAGATCTGGTAGCAATTCAGAAGGGAGAAATACAAATCAATATATCCTAAAAAGGCCCAAGAATCAGCCCAAGCCTGTACCAGAAAGCCCAATCCCCAAGGCTCATAAACCGCCGCGGATCCGCGGCGGGAGCCTGCTTGCGCCGCGGTTCCGCGGCGGTTTTGCCACATCATCGCTCAATTTTCAGTGCAAAACTCCTATCTCAAGGCCTACACCTCATTTTAACACGTCAAATTCCAGAATTCTCCAGAGTCTTCTGCCAGATCAGCAAAGATCATTAAGCAAAGCTAATCCTAATTAAGCTCCTAACTAACCTCTTCTAGAAGCTCCCTCCTAACTAATCACATCTAGAAGCTTCTCCTCTAACTAACTTTTGGAGGGAAATTTAAAATCTCCTCAACAAACTTTTGGAGGAAAACTTAAAATTCAAATTCTAGATCTAGGGTTTTGATGGCTATAAATAGGAACCTAGATCTAAGGGTTGAGGTTGTTCATTCTTTGTTCAAAAAAATCAATCTTAGTTAATCTGTAGTCTTCTTCAATTCTTCATCTTCTTCCACAAGTCTAGTGACAAGGCTTGTGCGAAACCCTAACCCTAATTCCACTCCAAATTCAAGATCTTGAGTACCAATCAAGCAAGAAGCCTTCAACTTTTTAGGAGCCGAGCCGATCTTCAATCGGGCAAGTGATCCAAGCCGATCCGCGACCCACGGAGACGAGCGAAGCCAAATCGACGATCGAGTTCTTTCTCTTGTAGTTCTTGAGCGAATGTAATGAAATTGTTGATATAAATAAAAGATGAAATTCTTTAATCTTGCTTTCTTTCAATTCTTGCATCATGATTAGATCTCAATTTGTAATTGTTGTTCTTGTTGTGATGTTTGAGTAAAACTCCGCTCGTTAAGGAGTTGAGACGATCAATAGAATGATGATATAACAAATCTTAATACGATTCTTGAGTCCTACGAGTTTTGTAAACCCTAGCAAGTTCAAGAATCGATGACCTAGTTTCGTTGCGATACTTTCTTGATTGTTATCGCTTGAAATTAGGGATCTACGATCGTTTCTTGAAATTACTAGAGGCTAGAATGTGAATGATATCAACGAAAGAACAAGGGATAAGATGAAACCCTAGTTTCATAAGAAATCCCTAATTCTCGATCGATTATCATCGATCTAGTATCAATTCATTGAAGGATAAGAATACGTAATTGTAAGATTACATCACATCTATAGATCCGATCGATTCCTACGAGCCTCATTTCGATTCTTGATATTTGGTTGGAAAAATCATCAAACTATCAATTCTTGATTCTATCTTTTTCTTGTTATTAGATCTTGATTTTCTAATTCTTGAACTTCAAATACAAATCTTGAATTGTTTGTTTTCTTTTCTTTAAAGTTTCGACTCATTTAATTTGAAAGACGGACTATTACACTGTCCCTGTGGACGATCCGCACTCACTTACAATCTACATCCGACACCGTAGTTGATTGCGGTCAAATAATTTTTGGTTGTGATTTCTTTACAATTTTCATACTACACAATCCGAAACTTTTAACAATCAAATGGCACCGTTGCCGGGGACTATTTGATTTGATAAACGCATCCTAGAATTTTTTAACAATCAGATCCCTTCACCGGGAGTGACCCCTTTAGCAATAACTGGCAGATGCTACACACTCGGTTTGTCTTTTGATAGATTCTATAGTTTCTACTTTGCACAGTGATATATATGATATATCCCGCACCTCATTCGACGAGGAAAGGGCCGACGATCCCTTCACCGGGAGTGACCCCTTTAGCAAAACTAGAAAAGCCTCAAAAACACTCCATTTTAAAATCATTTGATTCTACAACGATATCAAGTTCATTACGCAATAGGTTTTCAGAAAAACCTGTCGTAGCCCTCCGTCATTTCAGATAAGTTGTATATAGTATTCGTGCTACATTTGTTGGCTTTCGTCAAGATGTAGTGTGCGGTAGCTATATGCTGCTTATCTGCTGCATACGATGCGATTGGATTAGGGTAGTCGTGCGGCTTTGTTGGCTTTCGTCAAGGGTCGTGCGGGTGGGTTTAATTCAATCAAGAAATGTACGGGTTGAACTTGACTAGCGGGCTATGGTTTGTTGGCTTTCGTCAAGGTCATAGCACGTTAGGGGTAAAATATTATCGGGAATTTCAAGTGTTGAAATTTGCAATGAGATTGCATACCTTCTATGAGATAGTTGGATCCCGATACCCGCTGCGAGTAAGAGTTACTCCTGGGAGAGTTTTATACACTACAATTAGCCGATCAAGTAGGTGTCTAGAAAGGTGTTAACGAGGTTACGCCTCTGGGAAAACGAGGTTTACATTAATTAGGTTCGTGCGAAAGCACGGGGGACCTCCCTCAAAGTACCGACACTGGCCTGGCTGAAAGATTGGCGAACTTGTAGCGTGTAATTAATCCCGGCTAGTCTTTCCTTTTAGGGTTTGAAGGAAGATTTGATAAAAACAGTGGGAGCCATCCTGATTAGATAAAATAATAACCAATCTGATCTTACAAGAGCATACGCTGAGTGTTTTCTTCTCTCTCTCTCCAGGTAGTGACCATACCACGCCTTAATCAAGATAATAAAATGGATATATTGACCAAACCGCTTATTATACTGAGCTGGGGAACGTTGGCCCCGCTCCAACTTATAATTGTTATAAGACGGAGCAGGAAATAGGGGATTACCAGAATTCCCGTGCCACCCAAACGAAGAGAGTGCATGCTGATGCATCATCTTCGGGTGTGTTCTTTATACAGAACTGTTTCTCTATTCTCTACGTTCTGGGTATTTGATACCGGATCACGATCCCAGATATGTAATATGTTACATAGGGCTACAGAAAGGTAGAGAACTGAGAACGGGTGATAAGTTTCATGAGGCAGAAAATGGGGCAAGTGTTGCAGCCAAGTCTGTTGGTCACTGTCACCCTGTATTACCAATACATTGATTCTGAACGAATGTTATTAGATACCGAACCTGATATACAAAATCATATCAGTCTCTTTATTACTAAAGAAAGGATATAATTTTGTATTGTTGGATTATGTTTTGAACATTTCCTATATCAAAAGTTGATCGGTTCAGGCACGTTATCTAAAAGCATTGATGTTCTAAATCAAACTACAGTTCTTAGTATATGGAACACACACAAAAGGAAGAGTTCAGAAATGAACAAATCCTTCTTGAGTTATTGTAGACTAGGTCATATCAATGCGACCCGACTAGCTTAAGTTACATATAGATGCATATTTAAATTAGTTTGAATTTACATCTTGTGAAACTTGCCAGTCATGTCACAGAGATAAGATGACCACAGCTCTGTTTATTGGAAACAGAGAAAGAGTTAGTAAACTCTTGGGATTGATACATGTTGATGTATGTAAGGTCCCCTGTCTACACATGCCAGGACCGGTTCTTTGTACTTCATTAAATTCTCTGATGATCTCTTTTGATTCAGACATATGTTCCTGTTGAAACACAAGTCCGAACATTTTGAGATATTCACAGAATATAAGTTAGAAGTAGAGAACCAAAATACGGGTATAAGTATTATGTCCTATGATGAGATCAGGGAGGAGAATACTAGTGCATGGAATTCTTGGACTTTTCTAAAGGAGAATGAGATTCTCTCTCAGCATTACTCCTCCGGATACACCATAGCATGATGGTATATCGGGGCAGAGCAATCACACCCTATATGATAAGGTGTGCTCTATGATGAGTACTACTGAGTTACCTATTTCCTTTTGGGAGTTATGCACTTGTGAAGCTGCATACCTATTGAATAGGGTTCGAATCAAATCAGTTGCCTACCACTTCATATGTGATATGGAAAGGGAAGAGCCCATATCTTAAGTTAGTTAAGATTTGGGGTTGTCCGGCCTATGTCTAAAAGCAAAAATCCGGACAAGATCAAGGCAAGGTCTGTTGTGTAGAACAGGAAAGGTTCCAGCTATACAAACTACAGCAGGTGATTTGGTAGAACCAAAGGATTCAGTAGATTCCAACGAACCTCAGCCTCTCCGCCGATCTAGTAGGGTTCCTCATCCACCTGAGAGATACTTCGGTTTCTCGATGACAATGGGAGCGAGGATTGCATCATGAGATGATGACCCAACTAATTTCGAGCTGGCCATCAGGAGTGGGACTCTGTAAGAATGGCTGGATGCTTAGCGATCTGAGATGGAATCCTTATACACCAACAAAGTATGGACTTTGGTTGCTATATCTGAAGGGTTAAATCCCCATCAGGAGCAAGTATATCTTGAGAAGATTACTAGGTGTAGATGGAAAGGTTGAGACTTTCAAAGCTAGACTTGTTAAAGGTTTTCGTCATCGACCAGGCGTGGATAATGATGAAACCTTTTCTAAGGAGCTATGCTTAAGTCCATCCAGATCCTACTTGCCACGGCTACATACCATGACTACGATATCTGGTGGTTGGGTGTCATGACTGCTTTTCTAAATGATGTTTTAGAAGAGAACGTATGTAAGTACACAGCCAGAGGGCTTCGTAGACAGTGGGAGCAGCGGAAACGTGTGCAAGTTGCTTTATAGGATAAAGCAGACATCGCGGAGTTGGAACGTCTGTTTTGATGTAGTTGTCAAAAAGTTTGACTTCATCAAAATGGTAGATGAACCTTGTATATACAAAAAGGTAGTAGGGAGTATGGTGGTGATCCTCGTAGAGTACGTGGATGAGATACTCTTGATAAGAAAGGAGTTTCCTATGCTACGCTCGGTCAATCTCCGCTTATCACAAAGATTCTCCGTATAGGATCAAAGTGATACCTCCTAAATCCTGAGTTTTGATCTATGAGATAGAAGTAACTGGATGTTAGGATTCTCACTAGTTGTAGTGAGATGGTATTAATCGATCCTGGGGAGAATCACTGGAAAGGTTCCAGAGTGATAAGGACGACTGAATGTCAGTCACAGGCATTGTCTTTACCCTCAGTGAAGGGACGGTATGTTGTAAGAGTTCCAAGCTAGATACCGTGGCATACTAGACGATAAAGGCAGGATACATCGCTACTTAAGATGCTACCAAAGAGGCTGTTTGGGTGTATATTGGTTCATGAGATGAACTAGGTTCCTACCATTGTGTGACAATGGAAGTGTGGCTTTGGCCCGGGAACCCTGGTCCCATCAGTGACCCAGACATAATCTAAGGCAGTATCACCTGATCATGGAGATGGTTGATCTCCAGGGTGATCGAGGTTAGGAGAACAGACTCAGAGGACAGCACGGTGGATCCACTCACAAAGGCCTTTTCCCAGAGAGAGACTTTTATGGGATGGTTGAGTATGAGATACTACAACCACTGCTATCAGATGGCCCTAGTGCAAGTGGGAGATTGTTAGTTATATGTATGCCCTAGAGACCATTACTATACATAGGATGTATATTATAGTGGATGCTGGGACATATATAGGGAGGACTTTCTTACTCGACATGATAGTATGCTATCTGGTTGCTCTTTACCTTAACGTGTACACTAATTGTCTCTCTGTTACATGTTGGTAAAGCCCTTAGGATATTGTTAGTTGTATGTATGCCCTAGAGGCCAGTATTGTACAGATGATGTATATTATATTGGATGCTTGGACATATATAGAGATGACTTTCTTGCTCGATATGATAGTATGCTATCTGGTTACTCTTTATCTTAACATGTACACTAGTCTCTTTATACTGTCTTATAGTTACATGTTGGTAAAGCCCTTAGGATATGTACTTGACTACCTGGACTATGATGCAGATCATACTAGTGGGGACATGGTAGTCCATAAGTACATCCTTCAAGGTCCCTAGTCGTGGGTGTATCGAGACGGGGCATCGATATACCAGAGTAGACTAGCGTATATGCTTCTCGACCCATGTGATGGGCGATGGATGATCCCATATCCATTGGTGTTTGACATCAGAGATGGTATACGGGTGCTCAGTGGAGACTGGGTACACTGGACGGACTCGCCGAGAACTCCCAGATGGTATTATACCTCACGTCAGATGGCAGTTCTCAGGTGACACTTGTGCAGGTTAGTCTGTAGACCCGAGATCGTCATAGAGTCTTGTGTGATTCCCACTGTGCTTTGATCTCCACCTTACCACGTCCATGAGGGCGTGCAAAACGGTGGTCTTTGGGCACAGTCCCGAGTCACATGGAGGCAATGAGCGATAGGAGGGGTTTCGTCTCTCCCGGTATTGGGGGTTGATGTTGCGCTGTGCTCGATTGGCCGTAACAGGGAAGTCCCTGGCCAGGGCTGATCAGAGATTTGCTGGTAAGTGTTACCAGTAGTTTCTCGACCCGTTATGAGCCTCACATCGGCACGACTTATCGAGTATTGGGGTCTGACGTTTACCACCCTTAGACTTGATATGCAACGTATCAGACGAACAGACCGGACTGTACGGTAAGTGTTACTGGTCGGATTCGCAGGAGTGTGAGCGGGCTAGCTCGTCGATCTTCTGATCGCTCAATACCCGGGTGGCCGTTACGTTTAGCAGACCGCTTGCGGCTTGTGGGTGTTTGATATGATCATCATCTGCTACCGGCGTATTGACGAGTCTTTAGAGTCCTACACAGAGGTTTCCTGGCTCAAGCGAAACGAAATAGGAGCGCATATGAGATATGTGCAGGACCGAGAATAATGCGTGTATGTGATACCATATTCCATTCTCGCGATATATGTATCGAATGGTTATATTCGATATAACCTAGTTATCGAATCGAAGATCGATTCGATAAGCCGATACATTGAATACTAGTCGGTCATGTGCGACATGACCGGATCATTGAATCAAGTGTTGATTTAATGATTTAATGTATAATTATATATTTGATATATTAGTTTGCATTAACTAGTATTGGTTCACTTTAAACGGATTTTTCTCACTTGGATTGCACATTGTATATGTGATATACTTTTGTGCACTTTTTTGTATCATGTTTGATGATACTTGTTCATATGGTTAAGTGAATAGAATTAAACCATGGTTATTATGATAATTAGGGTTTTGCATATTTATTTATTCATTTATTTTTTTATTCATTTATTTGGATAAGTTTAAAGAGAATGGTGGCTTTCTTTTGTCATTAGTTGAAGCTTCATGAAGCTTTGACTTCTTTAACCATTCTTGTCTTCTTGCTTAACTCTAACCCACTTAATTCACCATGGTTTATTCTCTACACTTAACCCTAGTTTAAGTTATGATAAGTATTGATTTTCTATTTCTTTTTAATAGAACTTATCATAACCATCTTCATCTTCTTCTTCTTCTTCAAGCTTGCTACTTTAATGGCAACTTGAGATCTAGTGAGAGAAATCCAAATCTAAAGTGAACCCACCTCCTATTTCTTCGTCCTCTACCTCTTGCCAAGTGGTTTTGGGTGTTTTCTTCACAAGTTTCACTACTTGGTGAAGTCGGAGCTTGAACTAGTGCAACCTCGACGTAGATCGTCTTTGACACGAAGCCGACGACCTTGCTCGCCCGTTTTCCCGATGAAGCCGACGAATGAGTCTAGGATTCATGATGGACAGCGAGAGCACACCCACGTGGAGCTAAGGAAGTGGAAATCTGGATCTACAAAGGTTGTAGCATCTAACTTCTAGTTAAATAGTTAACTAGTTTCTTGTTTCGCCTAAACATCTAGTCTAAGATCCGTAGTCTAGGGTTTATCGGCACCATTCTTTTAAATTGGCATGTTTGATGCCTTGTGAGAACTCTATAGGGTGCCTAGGAACCTTTCACTGGTATTAGAGCCTAGCTAGAGCCTTAGGCGAAGTCCTGACGGAGTTTGAAAGCCGGACGAACCGAAAACCTAACCCCAAAATAGCTCTCTGGACTTTTTCTAAAAAATGGGATTTTTGTCAATTAAAAATATGCAGAAAATCAAGCAGGGTGTTATTTGAATTACTGTGAAATACGAGGACCTGAATCAACTTTTCCACCGCGGAACCGCGGCACGTGCTATGCATGATGCGGCGGTTCCGCGGCCGTACTGTTCCTTTGTGTGATGTTTTCTGCACAGTAACTCATATAATTCAATGCTGTGTTTTCTGGGATATTTTTGTTGTGACTATACAGGAGAGTATTCTGGGGTATTATTGAGAATCTAAGTTTCGATCGGATTATCAAATTTCGTCTTTGTGTTTTTCCGGATAATTTTCAGAATATGTTAAAAAGTTCGACCGGATATAAATACCCAACTTTTCTCCTATCGGGAAATTTCCAAGTGTTGGATTTTTCCGTAGTTTAACGATGTTCTAAGTAGTGCAAGTAACGCGATGGACCCTCTAGAAGACAACAAACCTTAACTCGATTATGTGACCGTCTTGAACTGCCATTTGAACCTTCGGGTTTGGGGCAGTACGGCGGGCCACATGTGAGGCGTTGGCTTGACCCTTCTACGGCTGGACCGTTGGTACTGAGGCACGAACTGAATGTTGCTAGACTTATTTCATGTGTTGAGCTGTATCGGGAAAACTTGGGTATTCGACTGTTCGATCGAAAAGTTTAACATTTTCTGTTTATCTGGAATGTGATACAATAATTGGAATTCACAAGCAGTTATGAGATAACTGAATGAATGTTATAAATCTAGCAATTTAGTCCCGTATGATATTGAAAAGAGTTTTCGATAATGAGACTAAAATGCGGGATTTATATCTGTTAGGCATGCGATGTCTAAAGAAGTTGCGGATTCCAATTGTTGTAGTTTTACACTTTCTTTTCTGTGACCGTAAGTGTAGTATGTTTATATCGCCGGTTTCATTGCTATATGTCAAAGACAATTGGGGTATGCATACTTACTTACGTTGATGACATGTGATGTTATGTGTTGCTGGATATGTTATATTGGATCGTCATGTTCGAATAGCCGGGGGTTTTTATGTGAGATGAGTGTTTTTCATTTTCATTCATGTAAAAACTTGTATGTAATATTCTTTTATTTGGGGCACTTCCAGGTAGCGGAAGATGTCACCTTTTGTATATTATTTACTTTTCCGCATTAGGATAGACCCAAGGAGGGGAGCACAAGTAACCGGGTTCTGGGGTCCAGTGGGAGACCAACTCGAGGAGTCGAGTCCGGGTCTCCTAACCCTAGAATTGGCAGGGTTGCTTGATGCTCTCGTAGGGGTCTAGGGGTGTGGGATTGGCTATTCATCACGACCGTGGAATCCGTGTTTTATACTGGCTCGTATTGAAAACACGGACGTCCTAGTATATCCAATATTTCATATGTTGATTCTGCTGCGATATCTGTGTTATGATTCTGTGATGGATATAGTATATAGTATATATGATATATTATATAGACATTACTTATGTTTTACACCCGCGCTAGCCCTGCCCTGCTCTGTCGTTAGTTACCTAACCTAACGGTGCACGAGGGGACATCGAGGCGAATGCGGATGGCATAAGTGTACGTCATATCTATCTGTGATATTTAGGTATTTAAATGATGGGACTTCATTAATGTGATTAATGAAAGATAAGAAACCTAAGATGTTGTGGAATCGAATTTTAAAATAAAACAGGTAGCTACAGTTCTTGCTTTGCACAGCGGTATATATGATATACCCTGCACCTTATTCGATGAGGAAAGGACCGAGATCCCTTCACCGGGAGTGACTCCTTTAGCAATAACTGGCAGATGCTACACACTCGGTTTGCTTTTGACTGCTTTTGGGTTTTTGCTTTGCACAGCGATATATATGATATATCCCGCACCTCATTCGACGAGGAAAGGGCCGACGATCCCTTCACCGGGAGTGACCCCTTTAGCAAAACTAGAAAAGCCTCAAAATCACCATTTCAAAACTTCATTTGATTCTACAACGATATCAAGTTCATTACGCAATAGGTTTTCAGAAAAACCTGCGTAGCCCTCCGTCATTTCAGATAAGTACTATTTAGTATTCGTGCTGCGGTTGTTTGGCATGCGTCAAGGCGTAGTGTACGGTAGCTAACTAGTATTTATCTGCTTATGCATATGATGCAGATTGGATTAGGGTATTCGCACGGCGTTGTTTGGCATGCGTCAAGGGTCGTGCGGGTGGGTTTAATTCAATCAGGAAATGACGGGTTGAACTTGACTAGCGGACTATGGGTTGTTTGGCATGCGTCAAGGTCATAGCACGCTAGGGGCAAAAGATTATCGGGAATTTCAAGTGTTGAAATTTGCAATGAGATTGCATACCTTCTATGAGATAGTTGGATCCCGATACCCACTGCGAGTAAGAGTTACTCCTGGGAGAGTTTTACACATTACAATTAGCCGATCAAGTAGGTGTCTAGAAAGGTGTTAACGAGGTTACGCCTCTGGGAAAACGAGGTTTACATTAATTAGGTTCGTGCGAAAGCACGGGGGACCTCCCTCAAAGTACCGACACTGGCCTGGCTGAAAGATTGGCGAACTTGTAGTGTGTAATTAATCCCGGCTAGTCTTTCCTTTTAGGGTTTGAAGGAAGATTTGATAAAAAGCAGTGGGAGCCATCCTGATTAGATAAGATAATAACCAATCTGATCTTGCACGAGCTTACGCTAAAGTGTTTTCTTCTCTCTCTCTCCAGGTAGCGACCATTTCACGCCTTAAACAAGATAATAATATGGATGTATTGACCGAACCCGCATGTTATACTGTGCTGGGGAACGTTGGTTCCGTTCCTTCTTATAAGAGTTATAGGAATGAACAGGAAATAGGGGAATACCAGGATTCCCATGCCACCCGAATGAAGAAAGTACATGTTGATGCATTTTCTTCGGGTGTGTTCGTTACAGAGAACTGTTTCTCCATTTGCTCCACGTCCTGGGTATTAGATACCGGGTCAGGATCCCATATATGTAATCAGTTACATGGGCTTAGGAAAGGTAGAGAACTTGGAGAAGGTGATAAAGACATTAGAGTTGGAAATGGTGCAATTGTTGCAGCTAAGACTGTCGGGGAATATTACCTTACATTACCAACTGGTAATACATTGGTTCTGAACGAATGCTATTACATGCCGAACCCGATATGCAACATTATATCGGTTTCTTTACTGAGTAAAGAGGGATATAATTTTGTATTACAGGATAATGTTATGAACATTTTCCGTAACCAAAAGTTGGTTGGATCAGGCACGTTGTGCAATGGCATTTATGTTCTAAACCAATCAACAGTTCTGAGCATAACAAACACACACAAGAGGAAGAGTTCTGAAATGAACGAATCCTTCTTGTGGCATTGTAGACTGGGTCACATCAATGCGACACGACTGGCTAAGTTGCATAAGGATGGATATTTAAATCCGTTTGAATTTTCATCCTATGACACTTGCCAGTCATGTCTCAAAGGCAAGATGACCAAAGCTCCGTTTACGGGACACGAAGAAAGAGTTACCGAACTCTTGGGACTGATACATAGTGATGTATGCGGTCCCATGTCTACACATGCCAGGGATGGTTCTTCGTACTTCATTACATTCACTGACAATCTCTCTAGATTCGGATATGTGTTCCTGATGAAACACAAATCAGAAGCTTTTGAGAAATTTAGAGAATATAAACAAGAAGTCGAGAACCAAACCGGAAAAAGTATTAAAATCCTACGATCTGATCGAGGAAGGGAATACTTGAGCAATGAATTCCTGGACTTCCTAAAAGAGAATGGGATTCTCTCTCAGCTGACTCCTCCATATACACCACAGCACAACGGTGTATCTGAACGGAGAAACCGCACCCTATTAGATATGGTGCGCTCAATGATGAGTACAGCTGAGTTACCTATTTCCTTCTGGGGATATGCGCTTGAGACAGCCATGGACCTATTGAATAGAGTTCCTACCAAATCAGTGCCTACCACTCCATATGAGATATGGAAAGGGAAGAGACCACATCTTAATTATATTAAGATATGGGGTTGTCCAGCCTATGTCAAAAGACAAAATCCGGACAAACTCGAGGCAAGATCTGTCTTATGTAAGTTTGTAGGATATCCCAAAAATTCACAAGGGTATATCTTCTACCACCCCGAGGAACAAAAGGTGTTTGTTTCTCGACATGCCACTTTCTTAGAAAAAGGTTTTCTTATGAAACAGACAAGTGGCATTGAGGTAGAACTGGAAGAGGTTCCAGCGACACAGACTACAACAGAAGATTTGGTTCAACCAGAGGATTCCGTAGTTCCCGATGAACCCCAGCCACTCCGCCGATCTAGTAGGGTTCCTCGCCAACCTGAGAGATACTACGGTTTTCTCATGGATGGTGGGAGCGAGGATTGCATCATGGAGGATGATGACCCAACTAGCTTCGAGCAGGCCATCACGAGTAGGGACTCAGTGAAATGGCTGGATGCTATGCGGTCCGAGATGGAATCCATGTACACCAACAAAGTATGGACTTTGGACGTTGCTCCTGAAGGGGTAAAACCCATTGGGAGCAAGTGGATCTTCAAGAAGAAACTTGGTGTAGATGGGAAAGTGGAGACTTTCAAAGCTAGACTTGTAGCAAAGGGTTTTCGTCAAAGACCAGGTGTGGACTATGACGAAACCTTTTCTCCAGTGGCTATGCTTAAATCCATCTGGATCATGCTTGCCATTGCTGCCTTTCATGACTACGAAATCTGGCAAATGGATGTTAAGACCGCCTTTCTAAATGGTGATTTAGAAGAGTGCGTGTACATGACTCAGCCAGAGGGCTTCGTAGACAGTGGGAGCAGCGGGAAGGTGTGCAAGCTGCTTAAATCCATTTATGGATTAAAGCAAGCATCGTGGAGTTGGAACATCTGCTTTGATGTCGTTATCAAAGAGTTTGATTTCGTCAAAAATCCAGATGAACCTTGTATCTACAAGAAGGTGGCAGAGAGTAAGGTTGTCTTCCTCGTATTGTACGTGGACGACATACTCTTGATAGGAAATGATATTCCTATGCTGCAAGCGGTCAAGCTCTTCTTATCACAAAGATTCTCGATGAAAGGTCTTGGTGATGCCTCCTGCATATTGGGAATCAGGATCTATAGAGATAGATCCAAACGGATTTTGGGATTGTCCCAATCCAGGTACATTGACACCATACTAAAGAGGTTTAGTATGGAAGAGTCCAAGCATGGGAACTTACCCACGATCTCTGGAGTCACTCTCTCCAAAGAGATGTCTCCCAAGACTGATTTGGAGAGAGCTCGCATGCAAGGGATACCCTATGCTTCGGCAGTAGGCTCTATCATGTATGCGATGCTATGTACTAGACCCGATGTTGCATACTCACTAAGTATAGTGAGCAGGTATCAAGCTGATCCTGGAGAGAGTCACTGGACAGCTGTGAAGAGCATTCTCAAGTACTTGCGAAGGACTAGAGATATGTTCTTGGTGTATGGTAACGGAGAACTCCAAGTGGAGTCCTTTACCGATTCGAGCTTCCAGAGTGATAAGGACGACTCTAAGTCGCAGTCGGGCTTTGTCTTTACCCTTTACGGAGGGGCGGTTAGCTGGAAGAGTTCCAAGCAGGAAACCGTGGCAGACTCGACGATGGAGGCTGAATACATCGCTGCCAACGATGCTTCCAAAGAGGCTGTCTGGATCAAGAAGTTCATTAATGAACTTGGTGTGGTTCCATCCATTGAGCATCCAATACCTTTGTATTGCGATAACAATGGAGCGGTGGCTTTGGCCAAGGAACCCAGGTCCCATCAGCGATCCAGGCATATTCTGAGGCGGTATCACCTGATCGGGGAGATAGTTGATCGCCGGGAGATCCAGGTCAGGAGGGTTGACACGAAGAACAACACCGCGGATCCACTCACGAAGGCCATTCCCCAGATACAGTTTGAGAGACTCTTCCGGATGCTCGGTATGCGATACTACAGCAGCTGGCCCTAGTGCAAGTGGGAGATTGTTAGTTGTACGTATGCCCTAGAGGCCAGTATTGTACAGATGATGTATATTATATTGGATGCTTGGACATATATAGAGATGACTTTCTTGCTCGATATGATAGTATGCTATCTGGTTACTCTTTATCTTAACATGTACACTAGTCTCTTTATACTGTCTTATAGTTACATGTTGGTAAAGCCCTTAGGATATGTACTTGACTACCTGGACTATGATGCAGATCATACTAGTGGGGACATGGTAGTCCATAAGTACATCCTTTAAGGTCCCTAGTCGTGGGTGTATCGAGACGGGGCATCGATATACCAGAGTAGACTAGCGTATATGCTTCTCGACCCATGTGCTGGGCGATGGATGATCCCATATCCATTGGTGTTTGACATCAGAGATGGTATACGGGTGCTCAGTGGAGACTGGGTACACTGGACGGACTCGCCGAGAACTCCCAGATGGTATTATACCTCACGTCAGATGGCAGTTCTCAGGTGACACTTGTGCAGGTTAGTCTGTAGACCCGAGATCGTCATAGAGTCTTGTGTGATTCCCACTGTGCTTTGATCTCCACCTTACCACGTCTATGAGGGCGTGCAAAACGGTGGTCTTTGGGTACAGTCCCGAGTCACATGGAGGCAATGAGCGATAGGAGGGGTTTCGTCTCTCCCGGTATTGGGGGTTGATGTTGCGCTGTGCTCGATTGGCCGTAACAAGGAAGTCCCTGGCCAGGGCTGATCAGAGATTTGCTGGTAAGGGTTACCAGTAGTTTCTCGACCCGTTATGAGCCTCACATCGGCACGACTTATCGAGTATTGGGGTCTGACGTTTACCACCCTTAGACTTGATATGCGACGTATCAGACGAACAGACCGGACTGTACGGTAAGTGTTACTGGTCGGATTCGCAGGAGTGTGAGCGGGCTAGCTCGTCGATCTTCTGATCGCTCAATACCCGGGTGGCCGTTACGTTTAGCAGACCGCTTGCGGCTTGTGTGTGTTTGATATGATCATCATCTGCTACCGGCGTATTGACGAGTCTTTAGAGTCCTACACAGAGGTTTCCTGGCTCAAGCGAAACGAAATAGGAGCGCATATGAGATATGTGCAGGACCGAGAATAATGCGTGTATGTGATACCGTATTCCATTCAAGCGATATATGTATCGAATGGTTATATTCGATATAACCTAGTTATCGAATCGAAGATCGATTCGATAAGCCGATACATTGAATACTAGTCGGTCATGTGCGACATGACCGGATCATTGAATCAAGTGTTGATTTAATGATTTAATGTATAATTATATATTTGATATATTACTTTGCATTAACTAGTATTGGTTCACTTTAAACGGATTTTTCTCACTTGGATTGCACATTGTATATGTGATATACTTTTGTGCACTTTTTTGTATCATGTTTGATGATACTTGATCATATGGTTAAGTGAATAGAATTAAACCATGGTTATTATGATAATTAGGGTTTTGCATATTTATTTATTCATTTATTTGTTTATTCATTTATTTGGATAAGTTTAAAGAGAATGGTGGCTTTCTTTTGTCATTAGTTGAAGCTTCATGAAGCTTTGACTTCTTTAACCATTCTTGTCTTCTTGCTTAACCCTAACCCACGTAATTCACCATGGTTTATTCTCTACACTTAACCCTAGTTTAAGTTATGATAAGTATTGATTTTCTATTTCTTTTTAATAGAACTTATCATAACCATCTTCATCTTCTTCTTCTTCTTCAAGCTTGCTACTTTAATGGCAACTTGAGATCTAGTGAGAGAAATCCAAATCTAAAGTGAACCCACCTCCTATTTCTTCGTCCTCTACCTCTTGCCAAGTGGTTTTGGGTGTTTTCTTCACAAGTTTCACTACTTGGTGAAGTCGGAGCTTGAACTAGTGCAACCTCGACGTAGATCGTCTTTGACACGAAGCCGACGACCTTGCTTGCCCGTTTTCCCGATGAAGCCGACGAATGAGTCTAGGATTCGTGATGGACAGCGAGAGCACACCCACGTGGAGCTAAGGAAGTGGAAATCCGGATCTACAAAGGTTGTAGTATCTAACTTCTAGTTAAATAGTTAACTAGTTTCTTGTTTCGCCTAAACATCTAGTCTAAGATCCGTAGTCTAGGGTTTCTCGGCACCATTTTTTTAAATTGGCATGTTCGATGCCTTGTGAGAACTCTATAGGGTGCCTAGGAACCTTTCAATGTGTACTTGACTACCTGGACTATGATGCGGATCATACTAGTGGGGACATGGTAGTCCATAAGTACATCCTTCAAAGTCCCTAGTCGTGGGTATATCGAGACGGGGCATCGATATACCAGAGTAGACTAGCGTGTACCTTCTCGACCCATACAGATGGGCGATGGATGATCCCATATCCATTAGTGTTTGACATCAGAGATGATATACGGGTGCTCAGTGCAGACTGGGTACACTGGACGGACTCGCCGAGAACTCTCAGATGGTATTATACCTTACGTCAGATGGCAGTTCTCTGGTGACAGTGGTACAGAGTAGTCTGTTGACCCGAGATCGTCATAGAGTCTTGTGTGATTCCCACTGTGCTTTGATTTCCACCTTACCACGTCCAAGAGGGCGTGCAAAACGGTGGTTTTTGGGTACAGTCCCGAATCACATGGAGGCAATGAGCGATAGGAGGGGATTCGTCTCTCCCGGTATAGGGTGTTGATGTTGCGCTATGTTCGATTGGCTATAACCGGAAATCCCTGGCCAGGGTTGCTGAGATTTACTGGTAAGTGTTACCAGTAGTTTCTCGAACTGTTATAGACCTCATATCGACACGACTTATCGAGCTATTGGGGTCTGACGTTTACCACCCCTAGGCGAGATATGCGACATATCAGACGAACAGACCGGACTGTACGGTAAGTGTCACTGGTTGGATTCACAGGAGTGTGAGTGGGCTTGCTCGTCGATCTTCTGATCGCTCAATACCCGGGTGGCCGTTACGTTTAGCAGACCGCTTGCGGCTTGTGGGTGTTTGATATGATCATCATCTGCTGCCGGCGTATTGACGAGTCTTTAGAGTCCTACACAGAGGTTTCCTGGCTCAAGCGAAACGAAATAGGAGCACATATGAGATATGTGCGGGACCGAGAATAATGCGTGTATGTGATACCGTATTCTATTCTCGCGATGAATGTATCGAATGGTTGTATGTGATATAACCTAGTTATCGAATCGAGGATTGATTCGATAAGTCGATACTTTGGATATTAGTCGGTCATATGCGATATGACCGGATCGTTAAATCAAGTGTTGATTTAATGATTTAATGTATAATTATATATATTTGATATATTACTTTGCATTAACTAGTATTGGTTCACTTAAGATGGATTTTCTCACTTGATGTGCACATTGTATATGTGATATATTTTTGTGCACTTGATTGTATCATGTTTGATGATACAAGCAAACTTGTGTGTATGTTTCCTTTAAACCATATTTAAGTGAATGGTTAGGGTTTTGTTATCTATTCTT
Organism: Agapanthus africanus; assembly: GCA_030015575.1. NCBI lineage: Eukaryota > Viridiplantae > Streptophyta > Magnoliopsida > Asparagales > Amaryllidaceae > Agapanthus > Agapanthus africanus. The sequence goes on from CM057350.1 coordinate 292,176,079, forward strand.
ATTTATTTATTTATTTATTTACTTTAGGGCAAGAAACAAAAATGGTTGCTTCTTTTGTTCTTTTGTTGAAGCTTCAAGAAGTTTTGACCATTTTTGTTCCTTTCCTAAACCTAACCATTCACCTAACTATAGTTTATTCTCTACACTAAACCATGGTTTCTAAAATGATAAGAATGACTTGATTTTCTTTTCCCATAATTCTTATCATATTCTTTTTCTTCTTCCTCTTCTTCTTCAAGAAGAAAAAGCTTGCTAGCTTCAATGGTGAAATGAGAAAAAGAGTGAGAAATCCAATTCTAAAGTGAACCCACTTCCTATTTCTTCATCCTCTACCACTTGCCAAGTAGTATAGGGTGTTTTCTTCACAAGTTTCATGGCTTGGTGAAGTTGGAGCTTGATCTTGTGTTGCCTCGACGTAGATCATCTTCGGCATCGAAGTCGACGACCTAGCCCGCCCATTTCTCCGATGAAGCCGACGCTAGAGCCCAGGATCCGATGATCGCAGCGAGGGGACTTCATCACGGAGCTATGGAGGTGGAGGACCGGATCTACAAAGGTTGTATTTCCGTTCACTTTTAGAGTAAAGTCGTTTGCTCGCATATGTTATCGCCTAAACTCTAGTCAACGATCGCATTAGGGTTTCTCGGCACCGTAAATTTTTGAATTTGGCATGGTTGATGCCTTGTGAGACCTCATTAGTGTACTTAGGAACCCTACAGTATCCGCGTACAATACGTAATTGCGACGGACTTTTGATCCTCATCAAAATTCCGTGGCAACTGATCAAATGAGACTAAACTGCTAGATTTATAAAATTCAAACTAGTTATCACATAACTAATTATGTGGATTCCAAATATTGTATCACAATCACAGATAGCTAGACGATGTTAAACTTTTCGATCGAATAAACAAATACCCAAAATTTCCCAAAGAGCTCAACACTTGAGCGGAGTTTAAAAAATACCCAGAACATGCCACAGCACCTATGGACCAACCGTAGAAGGGTCAACCCTTGCCTCACCTATGGCGCCGAGGAACTACCACAAACCCTAGAGTTTGGTGGCGGTTCCGACGGTCACAGAATCGAGTTAGGGTTTCGTTCTTATAGAGGGTTCATAGAAAACAACTGCACGATTTTCTGAAGATTTCAAACTAGGAAAAAATCCAACTCTTGGAAAATTTCCAGCGAGGGAAAATTTGGGTTATTGATATCCGTTCGAACTTATTAACGTCGTCTAAATAACCCGAATAGATGTTAGAATTACGACTACGAAACACTCTGAATTGCCTTTACAAAAAGTTAACATCTCATGCAATTTCAGCAAAAACAAGCAACACCTGAAACACCAAAACCTAGAGACTGGAACACGATAAAAATTTGAAGCCCAGAAGACTTCCCAAAACCGGCCAGGCTGGATTTTCCTCACTTGTGGTCGGCCAAATTCCGGCAAGGAGGGCTCAAATTTCTATGGTGTTCATGTTACATCTCATGCAACATTCTGCAACTGCTTAAAAAAATTTAGACATTCTGAAAAATTCGACTGAAACTGGGTTTATGTTTCGAGTGTTTCGGAGTTGTTTCGGTTTCGTAATACTACAACATCGTCTAATTCTTTAGCATGGCTCTGATACCACTGCAGGGTTCCCTAGGCGGCCGCTGGATTTCGGGAGGCATCGACCATGCCGTTTCCAAAAATTTGGCACGCTAAAGAACCCTAACCTAGAACTTTAACTAGAGATTTAGACGAAACTAGCATGCAAACAACTTTACATACAAAGTGAACGAGGAATACAACCTTTGTAGACCGGTCCTTCACTTCAATAGCTCCGTGTAGTAGTCCCTTCGCTCCAAGTAGTGATCTCCTGGACTCTAGTGAGGCTCCACAAAGTGAAATGAACAAGCTTGCTTGAAGTCTTCGAGGCCGAAGATGATCTACGTCGAGGAGACACTAACTCAAGCTACCTCTTCACTAAGTGATGAACTAGTGAAGAAACAACCCAATCTAAATGGCTAGTAGAGAAGAGGTTGATGAAATAGGAATTTTGCTCACTTTAGAAATAATTTTCTCACTATTTTTCTTCACCTCCCAAAAAGCTAGAGAGCTCTTGGAGATGAGGAAGAAGATGAAGTGTGAATGGAATAATGAGTGAGAATAGTAACCATGGGTGAGTTAGTATCATATGCTAACTCATGTAGAGACTAAACTATGGCTAACAATAATGGTTAGGTTAATAAATATCTACAAGTAAAACAGAATTAGTGGACTTGGTCAATGGTTCCACAAGCTTCTACAAGCTTCAACCATGTGACTAATTTCCAACTAATTTGATTTACTTTAAATAAATAAAACCCATCATTATTATAAGCATGGTGTGAGTCTCATGCACCCATGTGGCATCAAGCATGACACAAAAGATGTACATTAATATATATCACATATATATAAAATGTACACTAGTGAGAAAAAGAAATCTTAAGTGAGCTAATATTAGTTAATGTAAGATAATATATCATATATAATTATACATTAAATTATTAAATCAACACTTGATTTAATAATCCGGCTATATCACATACAACCGACTAATATCATATATCGCGAGAATAGAATACGGTATCGCATACTCGTATTAATCTCGGTCCCGCGCATATCACATATATACTCCTACTTCGTTTCGCTTGAGCCAGGAAACCTCTATGTAGGACTCTAAAGACTCGTCAATATGCCGGCAGTAGGTGGTGATCATATCAGTCACCCACAAACCGCAAGCGGTCTGCTAAACGTAACGGCCACCCGGGTATTGAGCGATCAGAATATCAACAAGCAAGCATGCTCATACTCCTGCGAATCCATCAAGTAACACTATCGTACAGTCCGGTCTCTTCGTCTGATATGTCGCACATCACAGCCTGGGGGTGGTATAACGTCAAACCCCAATAGCCTTATAAGTCATGCCGATGCAAGGTCCATAACGGTTCGAGAAACTACTGATAACACTTACCAGTAGATCTCAGCAACCCTGGCCAGGGATTTCCTGTTATGGCCAATCGAGCATAGCACAAAATCAACCCCCAATACCAGGAGAGGCAAATCCCCTCATATCGCTCATTGCCTCCATGTGACTCGGGACTGTACCCAAAAACCACCATTTTGCACGGTCTCTTGAACGTGGTAAGGTGGAAATCAAAGCACAGTAGGAATCACACAAGACTCTATGACGATCTCGGGTCGACAGACTAACCTGTACCAGTATTACCAGAGAACAGCTATCTGACGATAGGTATAATACCATCTAGGAGTTCTCGGTGAGTCCGTCCAATGTACCCAGTCTCCACTGAGCACCCGTATGTAGGGTTCCCTAGACAGCCGCTGGGTTTCGGGAGTCATCGACTATGCCGTTTTCAAAAAATTGGCGCGCTAAAGAACCCTAACCTAGAATCTTAACTAGAGATTTAGACGAAACTAGCATGCAAACAACTTTACATACAAAGTGAATGAGGAATACAACCTTTGTAGACCGGTCCTTCACTTCAATAGCTCCGTGTAGTAGTCCCTTCGCTCCAAGTAGTGATCTCCCGGACTCTAGTGAGGCTCTACAAGGTGAAATGAACAAGCTTGCTTGAAGTCTTCGAGACCGAAGATGATCTATGTCGAGGAGACACTAACTCAAGCTACCTCTTCACTAAGTGATGATCTAGTGAAGAAACAACCCAATCTAAATGGCTAATAGAGAAGAGGTTGATGAAGTAGGAATTTTGAGCACTTTAGAAATAGTTTTCTCACTAATTTTCTTCACCTCTCATGAAGCTAGAAAGCTTTTGGAGATGAGGAAGAAGATGAAGTGTGAATGGAATCATGAGTGAGAATAGAAACCATGGGTGAGTTAGTATCATATACTAACTCATGTAGAGACTAAACCATAGGTAAACAATAATGGTTGGGTTAATAAATATCTTCAAGTAAAACAAAATTAGTGGACTTGGTCAATGGTTCCATAAGCTTCTACAAGCTTCAACCATGTGATAATTTCCAACCAATTTTGATTTACTTTAAATAAATAAAACCCTTCATTATTATTTGCATGGTGTGAGTCTCATACACCCATGTAGCATGTGGTATCAAGCATGACACATAAGATGTACATTAATATATATCACATATATACTAAGTGTACACTAGTGAGAAAAAGAAATCTTAAGTGAGCTAATATTAGTTAATGTAAGTTAATATATCAAATATATAACTATACATTAAATTATTAAATCAACACTTAATTTAATAATCCAACTATATCACATGCAACCGACTAATATCAAATATATCATCTTATCGAATCAACACTTGATCCGATAACACGGCTATATCACATATAACCGTCCGATATCACATATCGTGAGAATAGAATGTGGTATCACATACGCGCATTAATCTCGGTCCCGCACATATTACATATGTGCTCCTACTTCGTTTCACTTGAGCCAGGAAACCTCTGTGTAGGACTCTAAAGACTCGTAAATACGCCGGCAGTAGGTGGTGATCATATCAGTCACCTATAAGCCGCAAGCGGGATGCTAAACGTAACGGCCACCCGGGTATTGAGCGATCGGAAGATCAACAAGCAAGCCTGCTCATACTTCTGCGAACCCAATCAGTAACACTACCGTACAGTCCGGTCTCTTCGTCAGATATGTCGCATATCGCAGTCTGGGGGTGGTAAAACGCCAGACCCCAATAGCCTGATAAGTCATGCCGATGTGAGGCTCATAACGGTTCGAGAAACTACTGATAACACTTACCAGTAGATCTCAGCAACCCTGGCTAGGGATTTCCTGTTATGGCCAATCAAGCGTAGCGCAACATCAACCCCCAATACCGGGAGAGACGAATCCCCTCCTATCGCTCATTGCCTCCATGTGACTCGGGACTGTACCCAAAAACCACCATTTTGCACGATCTCTTGAACGTGGTAAGGTAGAAATCAAAGCACAGTGGGAATCACACAAGACTCTATGACAATCTCGGGTCGACAGACTAACTTGTACCAGTGTCACCAGAGAACTGCTATCTGACGATAGGTATAATACCATCTAGGAGTTCTCGGCGAGTCCGTTCAGTGTACCCAGTCTCTACAGAGCACCCGTATACTATCTCTGATATCAAACACCAATGGATATGGGATCATCCATCGCCCATCATATGGGTCGAGAACCGTATACGCTAGTCTATACTGGAATATCAATGCCCCATCTCGATATTCCACGACTAGGAACTATTGAAGGATGTACTTATCGACTACCTCTGCCCCACTAATATGATCTGCATCATAATCCTGGTAGTCAAGTACTCATCCTAAGGGTTTTATCAACATGTAATAGAGAAACAATAAGTGTACATGTTAAGATAAAGTGCAACCAGATAGCATACTATCATGTCGAGCAAGAAAGTCCTCCCTATATATGTCCAAGCATCCACTACAATATACATCGTATGTACAGTAATGGCCTCTAGGGCATACATATTACCAACAATCTCCCACTTGTACTAAGGTCATTGGTTGTAGTATCTCATACTCAACGTCCTATAGAAGTCTCTCTAGGGAAAGGCCTTTGTGAGTGGATCCGCCGTGTTATCCTTCGCGTCAACTCTCCTAACCTCGATCCCTTGGAGATCAACCATCTCCCTGATCGGGTGATATTGTCCTCAGAATATATCTGGATCGCTGATAGGACCGGCGTTCCTAGGCCAAAGCCATAACTCTATTGTTGTCTCAATAACACTTATTGGACGCTCAATGGTAGGAACCATGTTCATCTCATGAACAAGAAATGTCCAGACAGCCACTTTAGCAGCATCGTTGGTAGCGATGTATTCGTCCTTTATCGTCTAGTTTTCTACGGTATATATCTTGGAATTCTTCCAACATACCGTCCCTCCTCTGAGGGTAAAGACAAAGCCCATGACTGACTTTCAATCGACTTTATCACTTTGGAAGCTCGAATTGGTGAAGGACTCCCACTGGAGTTCACCGTTACCAAAACCCCAATAACATTTCTTTAGTGCTTCTCAAGTACCTAAGAATGTCCTCCACTGCTGTCCAGTGATTCTCCCAAGATCCGATTGATTCCTGATCACTACTCCTAGTGAGTCAGCTATATCTGGTCTGGTACATAACTTCGCATACTTGATAGAGCCTAGTGTCGAAGCATAGGGTATCCCTTGCACGCGAGCTCTCTCCAAATCAGTTTAGGGAGACATCTTTTTGGAGATAGTGATTCATGAGTAAGTGGGTGAACCACCACGCTTAGAATCTTCCATACTAAACCCCTTTAGTATGGTGTTAATGTACCTGGATTTGGGACACTCCCAATATCTACTTAGATCTATCACCATAGATCATAATCCACAAGATGTAATAGGTATCATCTAGATCTTCCATGGAGAATCCTCGTAATAAGAGGAGCTTGACCGAGTGTAGCATAGGAAACCATTTCCTATCAAGAGTATGTCATCTACATACAATACGTGGAAGACAGCCTTACTCTCTACTACCTTCTTGTATATACAAGGTTCATCTACCTTGATGAAGTCAAACTCTTTGACCGCCACATCAAAACAGATGTTCCATCTCCGCATTGCGTGCTTTAATCCTGATAGACTTAAGCATAGCCACTGGAGAAAAGGTTTCACCATAAACCATACCTGGTTATTGACGAAAATCCTTTTCTTCTAGTCTAGCTTTGAAAGTCTCAACTTTTCCATTTACACCAAGAATCTTCTCAAGATACACTTGCTCCCGATGGGTTTTACCCCCTTAGTTGCAACATTCAAAGTCATACTTTGTTGGTGTACATGGATTCCATCTTTGATCGCATAGCATCCAGCCATTTCACAGAGTCCCCACTCGTGATGGCCTGCCTGAACCTGGTTAGGTCATCATCTACCATGTTGCAATCCTCGCTCCCACCGTCACTGAGGAAACCGTAGTATCTCTCAGGTGAATGAGGAACCCTACCAGATTCGCGTAGAGGCTGAGGTTCGTTGGAGACTATTGAATCCTTTGGTTCCACTAAATCATCAGCTGTTAGTTTGTCTAGCTGAAACTCCTTCTAGTTCTACCTCATGTCCACAAATTTCTTTAGAAGAAATTCCTTTTCTAAAAAAAGGTGGCATGCTGAGAAACAAAACACCTTTTGCTCCTCAGTGTGGTAGAAGATATACCCTCGCAAATGTTTGGAATATCCAACAAACTTATAGAACTGACCTTGCCTCGAGCTTGTCCGGATTTTGCTTTTCAACATAGGCCGGACAACCCCATATCTCAACTCGTTTAAGACATGGTATCTTCCCATACCATATCACATAGGGAGTGGTAGGCCTTGATTTGGATGGAACCTCATTCAATAGGTATGCAGCTTCTTAAGTTCATAACTCCAAAAGGAAACAGGTAACTCAGCAGTACTCATCATAGAGCACACCATATCTAATAAGGTGCGATACCAACACCCCGATACATCGTTGTGCTGTGGTGTACTCGAAGAAGTAAGCTGAGAGAGAATCACATTCTCCTTTTAGTAACTTCAGGAACACCATGCCCAAGTATTCTCCTCCTCGATCACATCGAAAGACTTTAATACTTCTACCCTTCTGGTTCTTAACTTCAAGCTTATATTCCTTGAATTTCTCAAAAGTTTCAGACTCGTGTTTCAACAGGAACACATGTCCAAATCTTGAGAGATCATCAATGAATGTAATGAAGTACAAAGAACCAATCGTAGCATTTGTAGACATAGGACCGTATACATCATCATGTATCCGTCCAAGAGTTCGGTAACTCTTTCTCCGTTTCCAGTAAACGGAGTATTGGTCATTTTACCTTTGAGACAAGACTGGCAAGTATCATAAGATGAAAAATTCGAACAGATTCAAATATTCATCCTTATGTAACTTAGCTAGTCATGTCGCATTGATATGATCTAGTCTACAATGCCACAAGAAGGATTCGTTCATTTCTGAACTATTCCTCTTGTATGTGTTCTATATACCTTGAACTGTGGTTTGATTTAGAACGTATATGCCATTACATAACGTGCCTGATCCGATCAACTCTTGATTAAGGAAAATGTTCACAACATTATCCATCAATACAAAATTATATCCTTCTTTAACTTATTAAAGAAACCGATGTAATGTTGTATATCAGGTTCGGTATGTAATAACATTCGTTCAGAATCAATGTATTAATACAGGGTGATATTTGCCAACTGATTTGGTTGCAACACTTGCACCATTCTCTACACTTAGAGGCATATCACCCATTCCCAGTTCTCTACCTTTCTGTAGCCTATGTAACAAATTACATATATGGGATCCTGATCCGGTATCTCATACCCAGGACGTAGAGGAAACTGAGAAACAGTTCTCGGTAATGAACACAGCCAAAGAAGATGCATCAACATGCACTTTCTTCGATTGGGTGGCATGGGAATCCTGGTATTCCCCAATTTCCTGCTCAGACTTATAACAATTATAAGAAAGAACGGAACCAACGTTCCCTAGCTCAGTATAATAAGCAGGTTCGGTCAACGCATCCATATTCTTATCTTGATTAAGGCTTGTTACGGTCGCTACTAGGAGAGAGAGAGAAGAAAATACTCTGCGTATGCTCTGGCAATATCATATTGGTTATTATTTTATCTAATCAGGATGGTGTAAGTCTACGGTAGCGCCCCGGCCGTCTGTCCGAGGCCAAAATGCGGAAACAAAAACTTTTTCTTAACTTGAAACTGGCGCTATCATATGCTTAAAACCCGGATCGAACCATTAACCTACAACTAGCTATCTAGAGAGAGGGTTGGAAAGCTATACCGATCGATCCGTGTCCTTCGCTCTTTGGCCGCCATCCCAAGCTCCTCGCGGCAGCTCCGGTCTCGATCTCCTCGTCGAAAAGGGCACCACATCATCGATTCTTTTTACGGGCTCCCGCTTCATCCGAAGCAACTCGGGCACGAAGTGTGCTAGCCGACGTGTCCAAGGTGATGTAGAGAATGTGTGTGATCACATTGTCTCTTGCATCCATTGATTTGGATGGAGGTTAGAGGTGTTGCCATTGATGGAGATAATGAACTAGAGGAAGAAGAAGAAGAAGGAGCTTTCTTTTTCCTTTTGTGATGCTATGATAAAATGAGAGTGAGAGTTATATTCAAAAATACAAAACCAAACTCATTCATATGGCAGCCCCTCTCTCTCTCCTTATCATTTCAACACTCAAATCCAGCAAATAAAATGACATATGCACAAGAAATGATACCATGAGTCACCTATGAAGTACATGTATCATTTAATGCACAAAATGATGGCTTCTAGCTCACAATTTCCATATGCAAACATTAATCCAAATGTTTGCAACAATAAAAAGATACGGCAACATCTAAAGTAAACTCGTGACAGATCACAAGGATACCCCTCACCTGTATGTACATACCTGCATCCGCATTCCGACTGAATACGAATGCGATGAGACTAAAGTAATCTAACAAATCAAATACTAGGATCCGGCTTAAACCAAAGCCCACTAGTATGATCCGTGCAATACCGCACATATATGATCGAACCCTGCCATATATCATACGGCCTCTACAACGTTTCGCCCGAAACTTGAGAAACAGTCTGTGGGGGACTCTAAAGACTCGTCAATACACTGGCTGTGGATTTAACCACTAGCACGTCAGTGGTACTAGCTGTACGTAACGGGCAACCAGGCATTGACCAAAAGGGAGGTCGATGAGCGAACTCATCCTGGCACCCTACTGAGCCTGTCAGTGACAATATCCGTACAGTCCGGTCCGTTCGTCTATGAGCATCGCATGGCGGGCCTAGGGGGTTGGTAAAAGTCAGACCCCCAAAAGCGGTACAAGTCGTGTCGGAGTGTAGCCCAGAACACCCTGAGATACTACTGGAATACCTACCGGTAAATCTCCTGCCTTGGCCAAGGACTTCATGTAATGGCTCTCCTAGACACAGCGCGATCTCATCCACAACCGGGAGAGACAAAACCCCTGCCGATTCGCTCACTGCCTCCATGTGGCTCGGGACTGTACCCAACTAAAACCTGTTTGCACGACTCCTTTGAGCCGTGGTAGGATAGTAATCAAAGCACAGTGGGAACTCACACGAGACAAATGACGATCTCAGGTCGATGAACTAACCTGTACACATGTCACCAGGGAACAGCTATCTGACGTCAGGTATAATACCAACTAGCATGTTCCCGGCGTGTCCTGTCCGGTGTACTCATAACCCAATGAGTACCTGTATACATCTTAGGTGAACCAACTGACACCAATGGCTTTTGAGACCGGCCACCACCCCTCGTTGGGGTCTCGACTGTATACACTAATCTACTCCGGAGTATCGATGCCCTGTCTCGAAAACTCCCATGACTAGGGACCTTTTTAAGGATGTGCTTATAGACCCCAGCTCCCATGTATATGATCGCCATCATACTGCTGGCCGTCAAGCAAAAATCCTAAGGGCTCTATCAACGCGCAATAGTGACCTGTAAGGCCACCTGAAGCAGTACACGATGATAAAAATAAACCAGATAGCATACTATCATCTCGAGTAAGACTGTCCTACCGGCATAGGTCCTCCCTCAATCATTGCAATCACGTACCTGTGATCCAATAATTGACTCTGAGGGAACTATATCCAACAATCTCCCTCTTGCACTCAAGGCTAATTATTGCGATGTCGCATACTCACAGTCCGTGTGATACCGAATACCCAACTCCTCTACTAATCAGTCTCACAAAGCCCGTTTGCGAGACTATTGCGTTCGAGGAATAGCCTCAGTGAGTGGATCCGCCCAAATGTTTCTTTCTATGTCTCTCTTTTTCTAAAGTTCGCGGAGAAAACCATCTCCCGAAATGAGCAATACCTGTCTTAGAATATGTTTGGATATCTGATGGGACCTAGTTCATAAATGAACTCCAAATCCAAACTTCTTAGACTGTATCGTCAACTGAACTTAATCAATATCCTGCGCTATGCCTCCCTCAGTATCCGCTTTGACCACCTGTCCAAAATACTGCCCCTCGTCAGAGGGAAAACTATAACTCTGACAGTCACTCTATCAACCAGGTCACCTTGGAAGCCTGGAATGATATCCGTCTCCCGAAGGAGGCTGTTGTTATCATATCCCTAGAACATCCACTTATGTTCTAAAACTGCTTCCGATCGTTTCTCCAGGATTGGATCAATATCAACTTATTGCATCTCGTGCAAAAACAACATCTGGTGTGGTACTTGACATCTCATGATCAACTCAATTGCCTAAGCAAGTGATCTGCCAATCATGCACATCCCTTTCCCCTTTAGTCTATAAGACACCTTTAGATAGAGTGACTCCATCACCTGCAGGTACACTACCGTGCCAGGAGTCGTCCATTCTAAAACACCTTTAGAATGCTGTCTAAGTACCCAGATTGGGACACTTCCCAAATCTAGATCTAAAACCATAGATCCAGTAACCAGAATGTCTGATATAATATCCAAGTCCTATGTGGAGAAACCACTGTGTGACAACCAAAGTATAACCGATCGTAGTATAGGAATTTCACTTCCTACTCTTTGTATGTCATCCAAATACCAGGACATCACACCCTACTACCGTCTTAACAGATCCATCCCCTATTCTGATGAAGTCAAACCTATGACTGTCACATCAGAAATAGATGATCTATCTCCGCTATATCTGCTTTAGTCCATAAATAGACATAAGCTACTTGTCCATTATGCTTCCGCTGCTCCCACTGACTACGACAACCCTCCGGCAGAGTCATATACATGTACACTTCTAAAGCTAGTTTAGAACGACGATATACTCATCCTCCTGCCGGGTCTCATAGTCTGGAACAACAGTAGTGTCAACTCTGGGTAAACAAGAACCTCCCTGTCACCGTCTTTGAGCATACCGAAGTACCTCTCGAATGCCTGAGGTTACCCACCATATCTGCGGAGTGGCCAATGGAATGTCAATCCAGATTGAATCTTTAGGTTCTTATCAAATTTTCAGTAATCGTTTGCGGTTCTGGAATCACTTCCAGTTCTACCATACTCCCACTACTGTTTTCTGAAAAAATCCATTTTACCAAAACTGTAGCGAATCAAGAACAATATCACTATTGATCTTCCAGATGGTAGAAATTCAACCCTTGTCATAGCCCGGGTCAACCCACAAACAGCCATTACAGAAACGTGCCTTGAGTTATCCAGAGTCTGGTTTTAAGCATAAGCCGGACAACTCCCCGTACCTTAACATCGTTAAGATATGAACTATTCTATATCCAATATAGAAACAGAGGCACTGATTTAATTGGAACCAGATTCAAATTATGCAGCTGTCTCCAGTGCATGTCAACTAAATGGAAGGAGGCCGATCAGCGTTACTCAACTTAGGAATGCTTCCAATTATGAGTAACCTGAAAGAGAAGCATGTTCTCTTAATCATTACTATTAACTGAATATCATACACAAGTATCTACATCTTCGATCACCTTGAAGAATCCTGATGCTTGCAACGCCTGGTTCTCTACTTTATTCTTATACCTATAACTTCTCAAAACTTAGACCTTGCATTTCTACGAAACACTTGTCTAAAAACTAGAGAAGTCATAAGTAAACCGAATATAGTACGAGGACCAACCCCTCTGTCCTCATGGACACTGGACAAAATACAATACTCTGTATAAGTTCCCTGAGTCTAATAACTCATTCCCTGTGTGTCGTAGGTTAAAAACTGTACTATGGTTATGAAGAATTACACCGTTGTTTAATGCTCCTTACCTAACCATCGACTGATATAGGTAAATGTCATAGACATAATTTCAAAAGGTTATATCTCACTTTATAAAAATAAACGTACAAATATATCAATTTGAAATCGGTGCATAACAACGGATATTCAAAACCAAATATTTGCCGTCCGGCAAACAACCCAGGAGATTTCCTTAAATATCACCAATTATAACGAATCCCGATATAATGAGGATGATCACCCAATTCCCAATAACTTACTCCCACTCATCATCTGTAAAACCATACAGATGTGATAATCAAACCTGGTAAATACATACCCTGGAGCAAATGCTAATTGGGAAATCAGTTTTCCTTTTAACAATACACAGTGAAACTGAAACATATAAATGTTTCGAAGGGGTATCCGGGTATTCTTAGTAATGCCTCTTCCATTATCAGATTCACAACTGTAACCGTATATTTCTTTAGCATCTCTCCAAATCCCTTTATATGTCTTTAGTCATTACCTTCTGCACACCCCTGTAGGCTAAATGGTTTTCTTCCTTCCCTACCGTTCGGCACCAGCCTATGGTGTAACCCTTCGAAAATCGTTTAGGCAGTTTTTCGGTAATCGGCTAATTTTTCGGCTTTTTCCGTAAAAAGTCAAAATTGATATTTTTCATTGTAGACCTAATTATACAAAATTTAGATAAGATATTACTATAATTTTGTCACTAAAATGTCACTTATAATTATCTAGTTAAATAAAAAAAATTCGTAATTAATTTTATTTTTTTATTTTAAGCCTTTTTAAATACATTAAATTAGTGATAAATACAAATTTAATTGGGTAAATTTCATAATTAGGAGTCTTTATAAGCTAAAATATGGTGTTAATAAAATTATATCATGGCTTGCAAACTTTTAGTTTTTTGGTGGGAAAATTATGAAAAAAATGATGAAAAAAGGGTTTTTTTGGAAAAAGTTGATTTGAAAAGCATTAAATGATAACATGTGATGTTTTCTTGACCTAGAAACTTCTCCAAAATTCCCTCATCTCCCCTCCCTTGCTGCAGCCGACCCCTCACCTGCAGATTTCCCCCTCTTCTCACTTCTTTTTTTCTTCATTTTCATGCTAAAATCCATTAAAAATCAACAAATTTCATTAACCATTCAAAGCCTAACCCTAATCCATTCTCTCTTCAACCCAAATTAGTTCAAAAACATGATGAAAGGAGGCTTTCTTGGTGACTTGATCATGCTAGGATTCAATTGGTGAGGTAAAAATTCTAAACTAGTTGCTAATTTGTAGTTTGTTTATGCTAAATTAGATGTTTAAAGTGTTAATTTCATTATAATGGGTTGTCTTGAAAATTCAAGAATGGGTTTTGATGTTGAGTTAGGGTTTGAAACATGGTTGTAAAAAAATTAAGTTAGGGTTTTGGTTATATAATTGATTAGAATGGTTAATTGTGTAATGATACGCTTGCTAAATCGACAAATTGCGATGTTTGTATCGAATCGGCTAGAAAATTGCTTGCTAGATTTTTACGAAAATTAGAATGCGATCAAATTGCGTTATGTTAGCGATATAATTAGCTTCGTATAGGACTATTAGAGTGCGCGAACGCGGGGTTTCGTCTAGTCGGGTTGTAGTTTTGTCGATTTCCCCGAAATGACGATTCTAGTTAAAGGATTGCGATTTTCGTGCGTTTTCCCGCGCACCGAGTGCATGCTATGAGTAATTCGAGAGCGTTGATAATTGTATATTGTGACTTGAATCGTCTTAGGTTTTGTAATCTTATGCTTGATATTGTGCAAATATAGGATCGATCGGGGAAACATCGGACACGGCGTGAAAAGGCAAGGCGGTGGCCGGATCGGATTAGCGGAGATTTCAGGTGAGTAGATGTATTCATCTATGGGGGAATCGTCTGAATGGAGCGAGGCGCCCCCTCTAGTTAGGATTACCCTACTTTTTGCAAGATTCATATTGTTAGCTAGCTTATCCATTCATGTACACTGCATACCCTTATAGCGAACAGTATATTAGATTGCATGGACATTCATCCATACTTATGCGATATCACTTTGTAGGACACGAACACCATTACCATTGGCATCTGTTGCACGCGCACTATTCATGTGACACACACGCCTTTGGTAATTGCCATGCCACATGCACTATAGAACCTGTTTATCATAATATCGCCACTTGCATTCATACTTGATATATGAAATTGCATAGCATACGTATACCTCGCATCATCATCATATTTACATAGATTTCTAGCAAAATTCACATCGTATGCATTGATATCATAGACATTTATCATATATAACATGTGGACATTATGATTTTCTTGATGATTTCAGTATTGCTGCGATTTCTGGATTTTTGGGGAAAACCGCAAGAATTTAACAAAACCTTATATTTATCATTTTCAAAATAAAGTTGCGGTTTTCTCGTGATGTATGTGTCGTCCACCATGAGTTTTCATGTTTTCTGTTGGATTTCGAGACCCGATTCGAGGAGTGGATGAACCGTCTCGGGTACATGGTGGGCCCGGTATGGTACCCCGAGGCAAGAAGATCGAGTTGTAGACGATGAGCCTGGCAGGGGAAGACTACCTACCGGTGATGTCTGGCGCGGCGGATATCCGGAGGATACCGACCGTTGTCGTGAGATTTATGATATGGGCCGATCCGGACTGACGGAGCCCGATATTGAGACAGATATGATTCCTATTTGGTGTCGATGCTTGACACGGGTTTTCAGATGATTTCTTGATGGTACTTAGCTATTATACAGATATTCATGTTTTAAAAAGTTAAGAATTCAATACCCTTAGTATTTAAAACACTTAAAGACTTAATAATGACATTGCATACCTGTGCACGCATATTAGAGATATTATATCACATATGGACAGGCATGTTGTGGTGCATTGCGTGCATTCTTACGATTGCCTTATTAGATGTTATATTCTACTCACGAGCTGGCAACTCACCCCCGTTGTGCCACAGTGTCTTGCAGGTCGGACCCGTCACCCTTGTAGCGGCGGGCTATCTTATCATCAGCTTCTTTTGCTCAGACTCGCGACATCGCCCGCAGGTGGGTTGCGAGTATACTTTATTTCTTTTTGCTTTATCATTGTATCTAGTATTCTCCATCTACCACTTTATATTGTATATGCGACCTAGTGATGAGACTGAGAGATATGTATATTTGTGGTTTCTTTTGGGTCGAGCTCACTTGAGCCGACGTGTGTTTTCTGGTATTTTGCGTTTCTTTATGCTCTTTTCTTGATATTACTATTATATTGCATGTGGTTATGATCCGCCTTGGGCGAAGAGCTAGCTCCCGCTTGGGGATGCCATTTTATGATTACAGGTTTATTATCTTGTTGTACCCATTTTGGGGGATAGAAAATACAGGGGAGACTCTGCCGAAATTTTCAGAAATTTTTGATGTTTTAAAAAGGGATTCTATGCAACTTAAATGATTTTAAAAACCATTTTCATTAAAGGTTTTCCTTCACTCTCTTTTGATGTTGGTTTAGATTCTTCTGGGCTTTGGCTGACTTAGGTTACGATACGCCTTTAGACGTCTCGTAATCTAAGTGCCAGTCGCGTTCCGTACTTTCAGGTCGTGACAAAGTTGGTATCAGAGCGTAGGTTTTACCTTTCTGAGTGTAGGACGACCTTAGTAGATGGAGTAGGTGACTTAAGCAGAGTGGCGTAGCGTGGGTATGATCCGCGGCATACTTACGATACGGTACTCCGCCTAAGTAACCTTAGGACATAATTGCTTGTATTTCCTTTCTTGATTCCTTGCATTCCTTGATTCAATTGCAATGTCCTTATCAGTCCTGTTTCTTATTCCAGCTTCGATGCCGCCAAAGACTACGAGAGCTCAGCGGGCTGCTGCTAGGGATGAGATTCGGGCGGGCCCGTCTGAGGCGAGGATCGAGCGGGATGATACACCTACCCCTCAGGGTCATACTGATCCGCCTTATCCAGACCATATTGCCAGATTAGAGGTCGGCATGCAAGAGTTGCGACAGATGATGGGATCTTTAGTTGAGTCCAGCCGGGCACAGAGGTCCGAGAACGTTCCTTCCACCGCACAGACCACGATCGTACCTGCTGCACAGATGGTCACTCCTGCTGCTACTACGGAGACTATCCCTGTTTCACTACAGGAGTTCATGAGATTGAGACCTCCAGCTTTTACCGGTACAAATGCGACAGAGGACCCACAGGCTTTTCTTGATAGGATGGCTCGGATTTGCCGTTCGTTGAGGTGTTCTGATGATAGATTGGTGGAGTTTGCGAGTTTTCGTCTGGAGGGTCTTGCCCAGACATGGTACGACTCAGTAAAGAGAGGCCGAGCTGCAGGTCTGCCTTCTATGACCTGGGATGAGTTTACATCTGCATTTCTTGCCCGTTTTCTTCCGGAGAGTGTCCGAGATGCTCGAGCCCGTAGTTTTGAGTCTTTACGCAAGACTCCTGGGATGACAGTGTCGGAGTATGATATACAGTTTACCCAGTTGTCTCGATATGCTCCGTACCTAGTCGACACAGAAGAGAAGAGAATAAAGAGGTTTGTACGAGGGCTTGATACACAGCTATTCCTTGCCATCGGCACCCAGCACTTTGATACATACGCAGCCGCGATGGACGTAGCCTTACTGTTGGAGGAGCGTATTTCTGAGACTCCGGTCGTTTCTGGGCCGAAGAGGATCCGAACTGATACGCCAGCTCAGCGGCAGATGGGCAGACACCGTGATAGATTATTTCCGGGAGATGGTGGAGGCAGAAGATTGAGACGAGGTCAGTTATTTGGTTCATATCCACAGACCCAGCAGTCGTCTCCAGGATGTTTTCGGTGTGGGAGTCAGTACCACCGTGTCAGAGACTGTACTATGGGACGCCAGGGCGCGGCGACAGTGCCGCATGTGACTTTACCACCCTCACCACCTTGTCAGAGAGCTTTACTTCCTACTCCTGATGATGCTTCACGCCAGCCAGATGCTTCTAGAGGCCGTGGGCGTGGCGGTCCGGTCCAGAGAGGATGAGGCGACAGAGGCAGAGGCAGGGGCCGAGGTAGAGGCAGAGCACAGCCAGCTATTAGTGGTGGACAGGCCCGAGTGTTCGCGTTGACTCCTCAGGATGCACAGGCATCCAATGCCGTCGTGACAGGTACTCTGCCAGTATGTTCTTTTGATGCACGGGTATTATTTGATCCAGGCTCCACACATTCCTATGTATCCACGTACTTTGCACCGAGGTTGGGCCGAGAGTCTTCTCCGTTAGATCAGCCGCTTGTCGTTATTACCCCGGTAGGCGAGTCTTTTGTTGCCCGTTTTGTGTACCGATCGTGTTCCGTTCGTATCGGGGAGAGAGATTCTTCAGTAGATTTGATTCTCCTCGATATGCTAGACTTTGACGTTCTTCTTGGTATGGACTGGCTAGCTACCTGTTATGCATCCGTGGACTGCCGTGAAAAAGCAGTCAGATTCAGTTTTCCTGGTGAGCCGGTTCTTATTATTCAGGGAGATCGTAGTGCTACCCTTCCCAGCTTGATTTCTTCTCTTCGCGCTGGTGAGCTCTTAAGGAAAGGGTGTCAGGGATTCTTAGCCTATATTTGTGATACTAGCTCCACAGAGGTTCCGTTGGACCAGGTCCCTGTTGTGAGAAAGTTTCCTGATGTATTCCCTGACGAGCTGCCTGGTCTGCCACCAGAGCGCAAGATTGAGTTCTGTATTGACTTGATCCCTGGCACGGGGCCTATCTCTATACCGCCTTATCGGATGGCCCCGGCGGAGCTGAGAGAGCTAAAGGATCAGTTACAGGACTTGCTGGACAAAGGGCTTATCCGACCGAGTGTGTCACCTTGGGGTGCTCCCGTCCTGTTTGTTAAGAAGAAGGACAGAAGTATGCGCTTATGCATTGATTATCGTCAGCTGAACCGGGTTACTGTGCGGAACAGGTATCCCCTACCCCGCATTGATGACTTATTTGATCAGCTCCAGGGTGCAGGGTTTTTCTCGAAGGTTGATTTACGGTCAGGTTATCACCAGTTGCTGGTTCGGAAGGAGGATATTCCGAAGACCGCTTTCCGTACTCGATATGGTCATTATGAGTTCTTGGTGATGTCGTTCGGGCTCACCAATGTCCCGGCAGCATTTATGGATTTGATGAACCGCGTATTCAGGCCGTATCTCGATCAGTTCATTATTGTGTTCATTGACGACATCTTGGTTTATTCTCGGAGCCGGGAGGAGCATGAGCAGCACTTATGTATCACATTACAGACTTTGAGGGAGCATCAGCTGTTCGCCAAATTCTCCAAGTGCGCATTCTGGTTAGACAGTGTCGACTTCTTGGGTCATGTGGTGACGAGAGACGGTATTTGTGTGGACCCGAAGAAGATCGAGGCAGTTCAGCGTTGGCCTAGACCAGTATCAGTTACAGAGGTTCGCAGCTTTCTAGGTCTGGCCGGCTATTATCGACGTTTTGTCCAGGATTTCTCCCGCATTGCTGCACCTTTGACCGGGTTGACCCGGAAGGGGGTTCCTTTTGATTGGACCCAGGCATGTGAGGATAGTTTCCAGCAGTTGAAGACTCGTCTGACTACTGCACCAGTGTTAGCATTGCCTTCAGGATCAGGCGGGTTCGTGGTATATTGTGATACTTCTAGAGTGGGGCTGGGATGTGTGTTGATGCAGCACGACAGAGTTATCGTGTATGCTTCTCGGCAGCTGAGGAAACACGAACAGAACTACCCCACCCATGATTTAGAGATGCTGCAGTGGTATTTGCACTTAAGATCTGGAGACATTACCTATACGGTGAGTCGTGCCAGATATTTACTGACCACAAGAGTTTGAAGTATATCTTCCAGCAGCGAGATTTGAACCTGAGACAGCGCCGTTGGATGGAGTTGGTGAAGGATTATGACTGCGAGATTTTATACCATCCGGGCAAGGCGAATGTGGTGGCAGATGCTTTGAGTAGGAGGCCTGGAGGTAGCTTATCTTGTTTGAGCGCAGTGCAGATGCACTCGACGGCGGATTGGCAGGTGTTATGTGATAGCAGAGTGCAGTTCGAGTTTACTCCTACAGGGGGACAGCTGGCCCATTTCAGAGTACGCCCACAGTTACTTGACCGTATCCGCGAGGCACAGTCCGGCGATGCCCGTATCTTACAGATTATTGAGCAGATTCGGCAGGGCAGAGTTTCTGAGTTCGTGATTGATGATCAGGGGATACTTCGATTTGGGACTCGACTGTGCATGCCAGATTCAGAGGGACTGAGGCGTGATATTCTCGAGGAGGCACATAGATCAGTATACAGTGTTCACCCAGGTTCCACCAAGATGTACCGTGATTTGAGAGAGGTTTACTGGTGGGACGGGATGAAGAAGGATGTTACAGACTTTGTGTCCAGATGCCTGACTTGTCAGCAAGTCAAGGCCGAGCACCAGAGGCCAGCCGGCGAGTTACAGCCTTTGCCCATCCCTGAGTGGAAGTGGGAGCAGGTCTCCATGGACTTCATTGTCGGTCTACCCAGGACTAGTCGAGGGTATGACTCTATTTGGGTGATTGTTGATCGACTGACGAAAGCGGCTCACTTCCTGCCAGTGAAGACCACTTTTGGATTTTCTCAGTACGCCCAGGTTTATATTGATGAGATAGTGCGACCGCATGGTGTTCCGACTTGCATCGTGTCCGACCGTGGCACCCAGTTTACCAGCCGATTGTGGCAGAAACTACAGGAAGCTTTGGGCACCCGATTGAGTTTTAGCACAGCCTTTCATCCGCAGACTGACGGTCAGTCGGAGCGTACGATTCAGACTCTTGAGGACATGCTCAGAGCTTGTGTTTTAGATTTCGGTGGTAGCTGGGATCGTCATTTGCCTTTGATCGAGTTTTCCTACAATAATAGCTTCCTCAGATGGCACCTTTTGAGGCTTTATATGGGAGGAGATGTCGATCGCCTGTATGTTGGACAGAGCTCAGGGAGAGCTGTATTTTGGGGCCGCAGATTGTACAGGAGACGACCGAGAAGATACAGCTGATTCGGGACAGGATGAGAGCGGCACAGAGCAGGCAGAAATCATATGCTGACAGGCGCCGTCGCCGACTCGAGTTCGCTGTTGGCGATCATGTTTTCCTGAAGGTCTCTCCGATGAAGGGTGTGATGAGATTTGGGCGGAAAGGGAAACTGAGTCCTAGATATGTTGGTCCTTTCGAGATCCTAGAGCGTGTTGGTCCAGTCGCTTATCGGTTAGCTCTTCCGCCCAGCTTCCCCGATGTTCACCCCGTATTCCATGTCTCGATGCTCCGGAAGTACCTAATTGATCCTTCCCAGGCGATTCAGCACCAGACGATCCAGCTAGAGCGTGATCTTTCTTTCACCGAGCAGCCGGTGGTCATCTTGGATCGGCAGGTGAAGAAATTGAGGTCGAAGGTCATACCGTCTGTCAAGGTTCTTTGGCGTGGCCCGAACAGCGAGGAGGTCACCTGGGAAACCGAGGTCGAGATGAGGAAGAGATATCCCCATCTTTTTGAAGGTACGCGTAGATAAATTCTAAATTCGGGGACCGAATTTCTTTAAGGGGGGAAGATTGTAACCCTTCGAAAATCGTTTAGGCAGTTTTTCGGTAATCGGCTAATTTTTCGGCTTTTTCCGTAAAAAGTCAAAATTGATATTTTTCATTGTAGACCTAATTATACAAAATTTAGATAAGATATTACTATAATTTTGTCACTAAAATGTCACTTATAATTATCTAGTTAAATAAAAAAAAAATCGTAATTAATTTTATTTTTTTATTTTAAGACTTTTTAAATACATTAAATTAGTGATAAATACAAATTTAATTGGGTAAATTTCATAATTAGGAGTCTTTATAAGCTAAAATATGGTGTTAATAAAATTATATCATGGCTTGCAAACTTTTAGTTTTTTGGTGGGAAAATTATGAAAAAAATGATGAAAAAAGGGTTTTTTTGGAAAAAGTTGATTTGAAAAGCATTAAATGATAACATGTGATGTTTTCTTGACCTAGAAACTTCTCCAAAATTCCCTCATCTCCCCTCCCTTGCTGCAGCCGACCCCTCACCTGCAGATTTCCCCCTCTTCTCACTTCTTTTTTTCTTCATTTTCATGCTAAAATCCATTAAAAATCAACAAATTTCATTAACCATTCAAAGCCTAACCCTAATCCATTCTCTCTTCAACCCAAATTAGTTCAAAAACATGATGAAAGGAGGCTTTCTTGGTGACTTGATCATGCTAGGATTCAATTGGTGAGGTAAAAATTCTAAACTAGTTGCTAATTTGTAGTTTGTTTATGCTAAATTAGATGTTTAAAGTGTTAATTTCATTATAATGGGTTGTCTTGAAAATTCAAGAATGGGTTTTGATGTTGAGTTAGGGTTTGAAACATGGTTGTAAAAAAATTAAGTTAGGGTTTTGGTTATATAATTGATTAGAATGGTTAATTGTGTAATGATACGCTTGCTAAATCGACAAATTGCGATGTTTGTATCGAATCGGCTAGAAAATTGCTTGCTAGATTTTTACGAAAATTAGAATGCGATCAAATTGCGTTATGTTAGCGATATAATTAGCTTCGTATAGGACTATTAGAGTGCGCGAACGCGGGGTTTCGTCTAGTCGGGTTGTAGTTTTGTCGATTTCCCCGAAATGACGATTCTAGTTAAAGGATTGCGATTTTCGTGCGTTTTCCCGCGCACCGAGTGCATGCTATGAGTAATTCGAGAGCGTTGATAATTGTATATTGTGACTTGAATCGTCTTAGGTTTTGTAATCTTATGCTTGATATTGTGCAAATATAGGATCGATCGGGGAAACATCGGACACGGCGTGAAAAGGCAAGGCGGTGGCCGGATCGGATTAGCGGAGATTTCAGGTGAGTAGATGTATTCATCTATGGGGGAATCGTCTGAATGGAGCGAGGCGCCCCCTCTAGTTAGGATTACCCTACTTTTTGCAAGATTCATATTGTTAGCTAGCTTATCCATTCATGTACACTGCATACCCTTATAGCGAACAGTATATTAGATTGCATGGACATTCATCCATACTTATGCGATATCACTTTGTAGGACACGAACACCATTACCATTGGCATCTGTTGCACGCGCACTATTCATGTGACACACACGCCTTTGGTAATTGCCATGCCACATGCACTATAGAACCTGTTTATCATAATATCGCCACTTGCATTCATACTTGATATATGAAATTGCATAGCATACGTATACCTCGCATCATCATCATATTTACATAGATTTCTAGCAAAATTCACATCGTATGCATTGATATCATAGACATTTATCATATATAACATGTGGACATTATGATTTTCTTGATGATTTCAGTATTGCTGCGATTTCTGGATTTTTGGGGAAAACCGCAAGAATTTAACAAAACCTTATATTTATCATTTTCAAAATAAAGTTGCGGTTTTCTCGTGATGTATGTGTCGTCCACCATGAGTTTTCATGTTTTCTGTTGGATTTCGAGACCCGATTCGAGGAGTGAATGAACCGTCTCGGGTACATGGTGGGCCCGGTATGGTACCCCGGGGCAAGAAGATCGAGTTGTAGACGATGAGCCTGGCAGGGGAAGACTACCTACCGGTGATGTCTGGCGCGGCGGATATCCGGAGGATACCGACCGTTGTCGTGAGATTTATGATATGGGCCGATCCGGACTGACGGAGCCCGATATTGAGACAGATATGATTCCTATTTGGTGTCGATGCTTGACACGGGTTTTCAGATGATTTCTTGATGGTACTTAGCTATTATACGGATATTCATGTTTTAAAAAGTTAAGAATTCAATACCCTTAGTATTTAAAACACTTAAAGACTTAATAATGACATTGCATACCTGTGCACGCATATTAGAGATATTATATCACATATGGACAGGCATGTTGTGGTGCATTGCGTGCATTCTTACGATTTCCTTATTAGATGTTATATTCTACTCATGAGCTGGCAACTCACCCCCGTTGTGCCACAGTGTCTTGCAGGTCGGACCCGTCACCCTTGTAGCGGCGGGCTATCTTATCATCAGCTTCTTTTGCTCAGACTCGCGACATCGCCCGTAGGTGGGTTGCGAGTATACTTTATTTCTTTTTGCTTTATCATTGTATCTAGTATTCTCCATCTACCACTTTATATTGTATATGCGACCTAGTGATGAGACTGAGAGATATGTATATTTGTGGTTTCTTTTGGGTCGAGCTCACTTGAGCCGACGTGTGTTTTCTGGTATTTTGCGTTTCTGTATGCTCTTTTCTTGATATTACTATTATATTGCATGTGGTTGTGATCCGCCTTGGGCGAAGAGCTAGCTCCCGCTTGGGGATGCCATTTTATGATTACAGGTTTATTATCTTGTTGTACCCATTTTGGGGGATAGAAAATACAGGGGAGACTCTGTCGAAATTTTCAGAAATTTTTGATGTTTTAAAAAAGGATTCTATGCAACTTAAATGATTTTAAAAACCATTTTCATTAAAGGTTTTCCTTCACTCTCTTTTGATGTTGGTTTAGATTCTTCTGGGCTTTGGCTGACTTAGGTTACGGTACGCCTTTAGACGTCTCGTAATCTAAGTGCCAGTCGCGTTCCGTACTTTCGGGTTGTGACATATGGTTTGGAAGAAGACTATCCAAAAGCGTAATAGGTGTACTGTCCTAATCCTAGGAGTACTCGTAACCTGAGAGAAGGTGAAGATAAAAGACAACTGAATAAATCTTATTCCTATTTCTCCTGAACCAGAATCCATCCCCGAACTGGAACAAGTTCCTTCGAGTTCGTATATAACCATACGATGGAGTATCCAAATAAACTGTGGATCTTCGTAGTGATACGGAGTGTTCTAGAGAAATACAAAGGTGAAGTAAGAGTGGCAATGAAATAGTTGGTTTGGTCGTGAATAGCAGTCGCAATCTACTTTGCCCTCTTACTAATCCCTTTATTTGTCTTAACTTATTACCTTCTGTACACCATTGTTAGGCTAATTGGTTTTCTTCATTCCCCACCGTTTGGCACCTACCTATAGTTTGAAAGAAGACTATCCAATAAGCGTAATAGGTGTACTGTCCTAATCCAAGGAACACTCGCAACCTGAGAGAAGGTAAAAGGAAAAGACAACTGAATAGTCCTATTCGTTTTCTCCAGAACCGAAAACCATCCTCGAATAAGTTCCTTTGAGTTCGTATATAACTATACGATGGTTTTATCCAATGGAAGTGGATGTTCGTAGTAATACGGGGTGTTCTGGAAAAAAAAGGGTAAAAGTAGGAGTGGCAATGAGATATGCAACTCAGACAATCTAAAAGCCAGTGTTTTAAGAAGATTCGGTCAACTTGGTCACTGAGTCACAGTCAAGGGTCGGGTCATGGTCGCTGCCAAAGAGAGAGAGAAAAGAAACACTCTGCGTGCACTCTAACCTAGATCAGAATGGTTATCACTTTATCCAATCAGGAAACCTCCCACTGTAATCTCAAATTCTCCTCCAAACCTGAAAGAAGAATTAGTCGGGATCACCCGAGGAGTAAACCAACTCATCAGTGGGAATCAGGATCCAACTATCATCGCATGATAACGTGATGGAATCCACTCACGTTATCACACTCTAGAAGGTATGCGCATATCTGGAAAGTTTCAGTTTCTTTAGAAACTCCCGATATGATTTTTACCCCATGCTCTTATGACCTTGACGAAAACCAACATATCATAAGTCACATGTCAAGTTCTACCCGTCATTAGCCAGGTTAATTTGAACCCACCCGTACATACCCTTGACGAATGCCAAAATAGTAGTACGACTGTCACAAACTAACGCATCTATCTATGCAACAGAAAAGTAACAGGCAGCTACCATACACTATGCCTTGACGAAGGCCAACATACATAGCATGAATACTAAGTGCTACCTTTCTGAAATGACGGAGGGCTACGAATGGTTTTTGGCGAAAAATCTTTAACGTAATAAACTTGATATCGTTGAAGGAATCGGATAGCTTTTTATAAAAATATAGTGGCGAAAACCTTTGCTAAAGAGGTCACTCCCGGTGAAGGGATCTCGGCTCTTTCCCCGTAGAATGAGGTGCAGGATATTCCAACTGAATACCACGATGCAAAGCAAAAAGGCAATCGGCTATAGTGAAGTTATTACCCTGACGCAAACTTCTGTCCAAGGGGTCAATGTGGATAGCCTATGCAATGAAATCCTAGACCCCTACGGGCGCGGCAAGTTACCTGCAAAACTTGAAGCGAGGCAGCCCCCTTCAACAAGGTGAATGGACCACCCAGCACTTCACGGAATCCAGTAACTTGAGCACCCCTCCTTGGGTCAACCTGTACCCCCTACGAGTGCGGCGAATAGCCCGCCAATTCTAGAGTGAAGCCCCCTCCATCTCAAAGCCATGAGATGCGGGCCCGTTGCCCTCTATAACCTGGCTACCCGTACACCCCTCCTCGGGGTAATCCTAGTACAGAAAGTAAAAATATATATACAACGGGTACATCGACCTCAGCCCGGTCGTGCCCCAAAAGAATAATATACAAACAGGCAGTGACGGCAGTCTACATGTCGGACGCTCGCCCCGCAATATCAAATGTACAAATACAACCAAACTGTACTACCATTGCATCCAGGCTATCCACCACGACAAATCCGCAACATTACAGCACAACACAGAACATCAACGTGAATGTCACGTTCGTAAATCCGTCTAAAAGGGCTATAGCAATCAGACAAGATTTACCGATCAAATGACATTCACGGTCGCGGATATAATGCAAATACTGTGAACTAACATATTTAAAATTTTCGATCGACAAAATTTCCCGAAGTGGGCACCAAGCACAATACCCAGTACTCAAACAAATCTGGGCCCAAACAAAAATTACCAGAAACCCCATTTCCAACTCAGAGAGCACTGTACAAAATTTGGTGCAGTGAAGGATCTTTACTGCGGCGGAACCGCGGCCAAAACAAAGGTATGGCCGCGGTTCCGCGGCGTAACAGTATGATCACTTTACCAAATTTTCATAGAACTCTTAAAAAACCCTGCCTGTTTTTCTGCAGTACACTAAATAATTTTTTGACCACAGGAAAAATTCGACAGAAACTGTGACTTGGAAATGTAGTTTTGGAAAATTTTGTTCGATCGAAGTTCCAAACACGTTAGAGCAAGCTAGGAAAGGTTAATGGAGTGGCTCTAATACAATGTAAGTCTACGGTAGCGCCTCGGCCGTCTGTCCGAGGCCAAAATGCGGAAACAAAAACTTTTTCTTAACTTGAAATTGGCGCTATCGTATGCTTAAAACCCGGATCGAACCATTAACCTACAACTAGCTATCTAGAGAGAGGGTTGGAAAGCTATACCGATCGATCCGTGTCCTTCGCTCTTTGGCCACCATCCCAAGATCCTCGCGGCATCTCCGGTCTCGATCTCCTCGTCGGAAAGGGCACCACATCATCGATTCTTTTTACAGGCTCCCGCTTCATCCGAAGCAACTCGGGCACGAAGTGTGCTAGCCGACGTGTCCAAGGTGATGTAGAGAATGTTTGTGATCACTTTGTCTCTTGCATCCATTGATTTGGATGGAGGTTAGAGGTGTTGCCATTAATGGAGATAATGAGCTAGAGGAAGAAGAAGAAGAAGGAGCTTTCTTTTTCCTTTTGTGATGCTATGATAAAATGAGAGTGAGAGTTATATTCAAAAATAAAAAAACCAAACTCATTCATATGGCAGCCCCTCTCTCTCTCCTTCTCATTTCAACACTCAAATCCATCAAATAAAATGACATATGCACAAGAAATGATACCATGAGTCACCTATGAAGTACATGTATCATTTAATGCATAAAATGATGGCTTCTAGCTCACAATTTCCATATGCAAACATTAATCCAAATGTTTGCAACAATAAAAAGATACGGCAATATCTAAAGTAAACTCGTGACGGATCACAAGGATACCCCTCACCTGTATATACATACCTGCATCCGCATTCCGACTGAATGCGAATGCGATGAGACTAAAGTAATACAACAAATTTAATACTAGGATCCGGCTTAAACCAAAGCCCACTAGTATGATCCGCCCGATCATGATCCGTGCAATACCGCACGTATATGATCGAACCCTGCCATATATCATACGGCCTCTACAACGTTTCGCCCGAAACTTGAGAAACAGTCTGTGGGGGACTCTAAAAACTCGTCAATACACTGACTGTGGATTTAACCACTAGCACGTCAGTCGTACTAGCTGTACGTAACGGGCAACCAGGCATTGACCAAAAGGGAGGTCGATGAGCGAACTCATCCTGACACCCTACTGAGCCTGTCAGTGACAATATCCGTAAAGTCCGGTCCGTTCGTCTATGAGCATCGCATGGCGGACCTAGGGGGTTGGTAAAAGTCAGACCCCAAAAAGCGGTACAAGTCGTGTCGGAGTGTAGCCCAGAACACCCTGAGATACTACTGGAATACCTACCAGTAAATCTCCTGCCTTGGCCAAGGACTTCGTGTAATGGCTCTCCTAGACACAGCGCGATCTCACCCCCAATACCGGGAGAGACGAAACCCCTGCCGATCCGCTCACCGCCTCCATGTGGCTCGGGACTGTACCCAACTAAAACCTGTTTGCACGACTCCTTTGAACCGTGGTAGGGTAGTAATCAAAGCACGGTGGGAACTTACACGAGACAAATGACGATCTCAGGTCGATGAACTAACCTGTACACATGTCACCAGGGAACTGCTATCGGACGTCAGGTATAATACCAACTAGCATGTTCCCGGCGAGTCCTGTCCGGTGTATTCATAACCCAATGAGCACATGTATACATCTTAGGTGAACCAACTGACACCAATGGATTGTGAGACCGGCCACCGCCCCTCGTCGGGGTCTCGACTGTATACACTAGTCTACTCCGGAGTATCGATGCCCTGTCTCGAAAACTCCCACGACTAGGGACCTTTTTAAGGATGTGCTTATAGACCCCCAACTCCCACGTATATGATCGCCATCATACTGCTGGCCGTCAAGCAAAAATCCTAAGGGCTCTATCAACGCGCAATAGTGACCTGTAGGTCACCTGAAGCAGTACACGATAATAAAGATAAACCAAATAGCATACTATCATCTCGAGTAAGACTGTCCTACCGGCATAGGTCCTCCCTCAATCATTGCAATCACGTACCTGTGATCCAATAATTGACTCTGAGGGCACTATATCCAACAGATGGCTCCCACTGTTTTTATCAAATCTTCCTTCAAACCCTAAAAGGTAAGACTAGCCGGGATTAATTACACCCTACAAGTTCGCCAATCTTTCGGCCAAGCCAGTGTCGGTACTTTGAGAGAGGTTCCACGTGCTTTCGCACGGACCTAATTAAAATAAACCTCGTTTTTCCAGGGGCGTAACCCCATTAACACCTTTCTAGACACCTACTTGATCGGCTAATTGTAATGTGTAAAACACTCCCATGAGTAAAAATTACTCGCAGTGGGTATCGGGATCCAACTATCTCATAGAAGGTATGCAATCTCATTAGAAATTTCAACATTTGAAATTCCCAATAATATTTTGCCCCTAACTGAAGGGTTACGCTAACGCCCCGGCAATCTCCCATGGCCAAATGCGAAACAAAACTTTTATAACGATAGGAAACTTGGCGCTAGAATAACACTAAACCCGGATCTTAACCATAAACCTAACTAGCAAATTAAGAAGCTATCTACTATGAGAAGAGTTTATACCAAGAGGCTCAAGTCCTTCGGGTCTTCACTCCACTCCTTTAGTATGCACCTTGTAGTGTCCATGATCAAGCTTGAACTTCAGCCTCTTCGCGTCAATGATGATCCACCCGAGAGTGACTACCAAGAGCTCCTACCTCCTAATTGAGGTAACTAGAATACTTAGCTTGCTAATCTAAGTAGACTAGAGTATGTAGAGAGTGATTATAGAATGCTTTGTCTCACTAACCCTAGGTTTCTCAACTCATGAGACAATTAGGGTTAGTTTTAGAAGAAGAGAGCAAGGAGAACATGAGAGTGTAGAGTGAGCTCAAAAAAAATGAAGAATGGCTAAGTGAATGAGATAATAATGCAAGCAAAAATATCTCCACAAAATATCAACCATGGAAGAATAGTAAACCATGAGTCATGCAATGAGTCATCAAGCTAGCCATGCTTCATTTAATAAAAATGCACACCTCATTTCTCCACCTCATTGATCCATTATCAAAAATGGTAAATCTAAATAATGAGGTGTCTTCTTCTAGAAGCATCTTGTACAATTACAAGAATGTCCCTCACCGTATATACATACCCGTATCCGTATTCCGAAAAATACGAATACAAAGAGAGAAAAAAATCCAAGAATATAATACTAGGATCCGGCTTAAACCAAAGCCCGCTAGTATTATCCGCCCGAACATCATACGTGCACAAGTGTACGTATGTGATCAAACCCTGCCGTAAAACCATACAGCCTCTACATCGTTGTAGCGTCTTGAAAAGTCGTTTTGGTGTTTTCCTGAAATTCGGTGAAAATTCGGTATTTTTCCGAAAACCGTCTTTCTCGATATTTTGCAGTTTAGGGCTAATTATACCTAAAATGAATAGGTAATTACTTTTTTTTAGTAGCTAATGAGTTAATTATGAAATTTTGGTCATTTAAAATTTTTTCCCTATTTTTCATTTTTTTAATATTATTTTAAACCGGTAAGAAAATACATTAAATAAGCGATAAATACAAATTTTTCCGGGCTAATTTTAATCTCTAAAATTATGATAATTATAATCTAGTGATAACATGAATTTTAGTAATTTATTTTGATTTTTATGAAATTTTTATGTTATGAAACGAATTTATTGAATTTTGGGCTAAAACTTGCAATTTTTGAGTTGTAGGGGGCCTTTTTGCATAAAATTTCTTTTGTAAAACCCCTCTCTCTTTTTCCTCAGCCCTAGGACAGCCCCACCTTGTGTGAGACCAGAAAATTCTGATCTCTTTTCTTTAGTTGCTTTCTTGAGTGATTTAAGGGGTTTTTTGGATTTATTTTAATTAAAATGAATAAAGTAAGGTGCATTTGACTTTGTGGACTTGACCCATGACCTTCCCCACTTGCCCACACCCTCCCCCATTCCTCCTCTGGCCGAAAATCCTGCACACCCTCTTCTTCCTCTCTTTTCTTTTCATTTTCTTCAATTTCTTCAAGAAAATACATCAAAATCCATGATTTAATTCAAAAATCCAAACAAAATCCTTAAGCTATCATTATCCTTAGCCATTCTTGCTTGGATCTTGGTGTTGAGGCCATCATTTGGAGCAAAATTTTTTTGCTTGATCCATAGATCAAGAGGTATAATTTCTATCATGTTAAATTCTTTTGTTTAAGTTCTTATGTTAGATGGTTTAGTGTTAATTTAGTGTAGTTTAATCTAGTTTCTTAGGTTTTGCTTGAAAATCTAACTAGGGTTTGAAAGCCATAATAGTTAATTAAGTTGTTTTATAATTAATCTAGTTGTTAATGAACTAATCTATATGGTTACCTTGTTATGTAGTCTTTTAATTGTGTTAATTTAGTTAACTTTAAAAGTTCGATTTTAGTTGTAATTGTCGTTTTAAGGAATTTCAAGAGAGGATTAGTGTATGGAATTGAGTTGTGAAGCTTGATTAGTGAGTTGATTAAGGTTTAGAAAACATTATTTAATTGATTAAACCTAATTTGCTATCTAGTGTTTTGCTAACCTTAATCTAAGTGGTTAACTTGCTTATTAGGCAAAATCTAGTGTTAAATTAAGGTTTTTCATATATAGTTTGGTTTATGTTTGCTAATTACAAAAATCAAGAGAAGGTTTTGTTTATGGAAATTAGTTTTTTTAAGCATAGTTGATGGTTTAAAATTAGTGTATTGGCTAGCTATTTGGTTAGTTTGGATGTTGGTGTTGACCTTGTCGCTAAATTGTCGATGTTTGCATCAATTGGAATGCAAATGCTTAATAGATTTTTATAAAAGTTATGTGATGAATTATTTTTGATATCTTGATGATTGTATGGCTTGTCCTATGACTTTTAGGATGCGTGAGTGCGGATTTTTGGGTAGTCGGGTTTTAGTTTTGCCGGGCGACCAAATCGGCGTTTTTCGGCAGTTTTTGCGATTTTCGCGTGTGTCCGCGCACCTTGTGCACGTTGTACCTAGCTAGCGAACTTTAGTAGTTTCGTTGGGGTTTTGCGTCGTTCTTGAATGTGTAACCTTATGTCTGGTATTGATGTAAATTCCAGGTTCGGTCGCGGAGACGTCAGACGCGGCGCGAAAGGGAAAGGCGGTGATTGGACACAGCTAGCCAGGGATTCCGGTGAGTAGATTTAACATCTACGGGGGACGATCGTTTGGATGGCGCAAGTCGCCCGATAGATTTAGTAAACTGAAAAATAGTAAACTGGATAACCACTTGTGACATTAGAATAATATTACTGGCATGATAATTGCTGCAATTAGATCAATATGTTATACCCATATACGCAAACTCAATTGTAGGACACATGCACCATTACCAGGTTTTTATATGCAGCACGAGCACTATTCATGTTTACACACACACCCTGGTAATTGCCATGCCACCACACTAGATAACCTTTAATTTAAACCTTTTACTAATTGATACTTAAATTGTGCTATTTCCTTAAAATGAAACCGTAGGATTGCTATTCATGTGCATGTACTTCATCATATTCATTGTTCATGCTTAATACATTAATCACACATCGCAACTTGATTATTGATATCATACGCATTCATTATCATTGATATATGCACTTATGAGGATTTCTTGAGATTTTATGATATTGCTGGATTTCGGGGGAAAGCCGCAAAATTTCCAAACTTATGATATTTTTAAAACATGTAAATTGCGGTTTTCTAGTGATGTAAGTGTCGTCCACCATGAGTTTGCTGTGGTTTTTGGAGACCCGTTTCGAGGAGTTGGATGAACCGTTTCGGGTACATGGTGGGCCCGGTAGGGTACCCCGGGGCAAGAAGCTCGTGGTGTTGACGATGAGCCTGGCAGGGGACGGATTACCTACCGGTGACTTCATTGGGCACGGCGGATATCCAGAGGATACCGACCGGGGCCGCGAGAGGATGAGATATTGATACTGAGATGGGTCAGCCGGATGGCTGAGGCCAGAGACACTATGACATGGATTTATGAGATTTGAGACAGCTTTTGGGTGTCGTTGCTGGACACCGATTTTCGTCGATTCATTGACATTATGCTGGCATTCTAAAAGAGTTTCAAAAACAAAAAGAGAATAAATATTTCTTATATATACATATTGAGACCTCAGATATTCATGTTGCATACATATTAGCACACTGATATGATATACACACCTGCTAGTGCATCCAGTCATACCTGTATTTTAGATGCTAGGATGCTTGTGTGCATGCATACGATAGCCTTTGCAGATGTTATTTATTACTCACGAGTTGGCAACTCACCCCCGTTGTGCCACAGTCTTTTGCAGGTCCGCTCCGTCAGTTCAGTAGCGGCGGGCGCACTTGTTCTTTTGCCTGTTTTGCTTGGGCTCGAGATTTGCTCATAGGTGGGTTATGTTATTATTTTGTACCACCTTGTATATTCTTGTATCTAGTGTACTCCATCTACTGTTTCTACCAGATTTATTGTATATTGACCTAGAGATGAGACTGTGAGGTTTGTGGATTTTATGCTGTATTTTGGGGGTCGAGCTCACTTGAGCCGACATGCTACTTTTTCATGCTTCCTTATGCTTTATTATGATTATTATGCTTGCTGTCATTTACATTGCGTGGGATTTGTGACCGCCTTATGGCGAAGAGCTAGCTCCCGCTTGGGGATGCCCTATTTTTTTGGTTTTACATATATTCTTGTTGTACCCATTTTTGGGGGCCAGTATTTACAAAGGAGACTCTGCCGAAATTTTCGGAAAAAAATTAGTATTGTTTTTAAAAAAGGGTTTTACATGACTTATTTGATAAACTTGCTTTCAAATGTTTGGGTTTTCTTCACTCTTTTGCTTAATTGGTTTTGTTTTTCTGGGCTTTGGCTTACTTATTTTACGGACGCCTTTAGACGTTTCGTAAACTTAAGTGCCAGTCACGTTCCGTACCCTGCGGGTCGTGACAAAGTTGGTATCAGAGCGATAGGTTTTACCTTTGTGAGTGTAGGATGACCCATGGTAGATAGAGTAAGTGACTTAAGCAAGGTAACGTAGCGTGCGTATGTCCGCGGCATACTTACGATACGGTACTCCGCCTAAGTGACTTTAGGATATACTTGCTTGAAAAATTCCTTCTTCAATTCCGTGTATCCTATGATCCTATTGCACTGTTCTTACTATCCGTTTTCCTGTAACAGCCACTATGCCGCCGAAGGCTACGAGGGCACAGAGGGCTGCCGCCAGAGACGAGATTCGAGCTGGCTCGTCCGAGACTAGGACTGAGCAGGGCGGTATGCCTACGCCGCAGGGACAGACCGATCCACCTTCCCCAGGCCGTATGGATAGGCTCGAGACCGGTATGGAGGAGTTGCGACAGATGATGGGAGGCATGCAGGAGCTGCGTCAGATGGTAGGATCCCTAGTTGCAGCCAGTCGTACACCGAGGCCGGATGACGTACCTACTACGTCACAGACGACCATGATACCTGCTCCTACTACTACCACCGTGGCCATTCCGGTTTCACTACAGGATTTCATGAGGCTGAGACCTCCAGTATTCACCGGCACCGAGACAGCGGAGGACCCACAGACGTTCCTTGACAGTTTAGCCAGGATCTGCCGTTCGCTGAGATGTTCGGATGATCGATGGGTAGAGATTGCGAGTTTCCGACTAGAGGGTCTCGCGCAGACATGGTGGGAGTCAGTCTTGAGAGGTCGAGCTGCAGATCTACCGCCTATGACTTGGGTCGAGTTTACAGCGGTCTTTCTAGCCCGTTTCCTTCCAGAGAGCGTTCGTGACGCCAGAGCTCGCAGCTTCGAGGCCTTAGTCAAGACACCTGGGATGACGGTGTCTGAGTATGACATCCAGTTTACACAGTTATCCCGATATGCTCAGTATTTGGTGGATACCGAGGAGAAGATGGTGAAGAGGTTCGTACAGGGACTTGATGCCCAGCTATATCTTGCCATTGGTGCCCAGCACTATGACACTTATTCAGCGGCTATGGATACGGCATTGCGGATGGAGACACGCATATCACAGACTTCGGCCGTTTCTGGGCCGAAGAGGTTTCGCACCGATGTACCGTCTCAGAGACAGCGCGACAAATTCTTTCCGAGAGATAGGCCTGGCAGAGGATTTGGGCGGGGGCAGTTATATGGTTCTTATCCCCAGGGGCAGCAGCCGTCGCCAGGATGTTTTGAGTGCGGGAGTTTGCACCATCTTGTCAGAGACTGTCCGATGAGACGACAGGGAGCAGCGACAGTTCCGCACGTGACCCTACCACCATCACCACCCCCTCCTCAGAGAGCCCTACTTCCTACCCCAGGCGATGCTCCACGCCAGTTAGGTGCACCGAGAGGCCGTGGACGCGGCGGTCCTGTTCAGAGAGGACGAGGAGGCAGAGGCCGAGGTCGAGGTCAGCCCGCTATCGGTGGAGGACAGGCCCGAGTATTTGCTTTGACACCGCAGGATGCGCAGGCATCCAATGCCGTTGTGACAGGTACTTTGCCAGTTGTTCTTTCGACGCACGGGTATTATTCGACCCAGGTTCCACACATTCGTACGTATCTATACACTTTGCACCGATGTTGGGCCGTGAGTCGTCGTCGTTAGATCAGCCGCTTGTTGTTGTTACTCCGGTAGGCGAGTCGTTTGTCGCTCGTTTTGTATTTCGTTTGTGTTCCGTTCGTATCGGGGAGAGGGATTCATCAGTTGATTTGATACTCCTCGATATGTTGGACTTTGATGTGCTTCTGGGCATGGATTGGCTAGCGACTTGTTATGCTTCGGTGGACTGCCGTGAGAAGGCAGTCAGATTTAGCTTTCCGGGAGAGCCAGTCCTTGTTATTCAGGGAGACCGCAGTGTCACCCTTCCCAGCTTAATTTCGTCTCTTCGCGCTGGTCAGCTCTTGCGGAAGGGATGTCAGGGATTCTTAGCGTTTGTTTGTGATACTCGAGCTACAGAGGTTCCGTTAGACCGGGTCCCGGTAGTTTGTGAGTTCCCTGATGTTTTCCCTGATGAGCTACCTGGGCTACCGCCTGAGCGCGATGTTGAGTTCTGCATTGATTTGATTCCCGGTTCGGGGCCTATTTCTATACCGCCTTATCGGATGGCCCCGGCAGAGCTTCGAGAGCTGAAGGATCAGTTGCAGGATTTGTTAGATAAGGGGCTTATTCGACCTAGTGTTTCTCCGTGGGGTGCTCCGGTCCTGTTTGTCAAGAAGAAGGATGGAAGTTTGCGCTTATGTATCGACTACCGCCAGCTGAACAAAGTTACCGTTCGGAACAGATATCCGTTGCCGCGCATTGATGATTTGTTCGACCAACTTCAGGGTGCGGGG
This sequence comes from Agapanthus africanus, assembly GCA_030015575.1. Classification (NCBI taxonomy): domain Eukaryota; kingdom Viridiplantae; phylum Streptophyta; class Magnoliopsida; order Asparagales; family Amaryllidaceae; genus Agapanthus; species Agapanthus africanus. The sequence continues at coordinate 292,212,507 of CM057350.1, forward strand.
TATTTTTCGAGGATCGACTTGCGATCAGGATACCATCAGCTGCGAGTTCGACAGGAGGATATACCGAGGACAGCTTTCCGCACGCGCTACGGCCACTACGAGTTTTTGGTGATGTCGTTCGGACTCACCAACGCCCCAGCTGCATTTATGGATTTGATGAACCGTACATTCAGGCCGTATCTTGACTTGTTCATCATCGTGTTTATCGACGATATCTTGGTGTACTCCCGGAGCAGAGAGGAGCACGAGCAGCACTTGTGGATTACGTTACAGACTCTGAGGGAGCACCAGCTGTTCGCGAAGTTCTCCAAGTGTGCATTCTGGCTGGACAGCGTCGGATTCTTGGGTCACGTGGTTACGAGAGACGGCATTTGTGTGGACCCGAAGAAGATTGAGGCTGTTCAGCATTGGCCCCGACCTACATCGGTTACTGAGATCCGTAGTTTTCTAGGCCTGGCGGGCTACTACAGGCGTTTTGTTCAGGACTTCTCCCGTATAGCTGCACCGTTGACCGGTTTGACCCGGAAGGGAGTTCCTTTCGTTTGGACAGAGGAGTGCGAGCGTAGTTTTCAGCAGCTGCGGACATGTTTGACTACGGCGCCGGTATTATCTTTGCCTTCGGGATCAGGCGGATTTGTTGTCTACTGTGATGCTTCGCGAGTGGGATTAGGATGCGTTTTGATGCAGCATGGCCGGGTGATCGCTTACGCTTCTCGGCAGTTGAAGAAGCATGAACAGAACTACCCCACTCATGATTTGGAGATGGCTGCAGTGGTCTTTGCACTGAAGATTTGGCGACATTACCTTTACGGCGAGTCGTGTCAGATATTCACCGATCACAAGAGCTTAAAGTACATATTTCAGCAGCGAGACCTGAACCTCAGACAGCGTCGTTGGATGGAGTTGGTGAAAGACTACGACTGCGAGATCTTATATCACCCCGGCAAGGCAAATGTGGTGGCAGATGCGTTGAGTAGGAGGCCCGGGGGTAGTCTATCCTTTTTGCGCGCAGTGCAGAGGCAGTCGTCAGCAGATTGGCAGATGTTATGCGACAGCCGAGTTGAGTTCGAGTTCACTCAGACAGGGGGACAGCTCGCGTATGTTCGTGCACGCCCACAGTTGCTTGACCGTATATATGAGGCACAGCGCAGTGACGACCATTGCTCAGAGATCATGGCACAGATGGGACAGGGCAGATTTTCCGAGTTCATGGTTGACGATCAGGGGATTTTACGATATGGATCTAGACTGTGCGTACCAGATGCTGATGGATTGCGACGCGACATTCTTGAGGAGGCACACCGATCAGTGTATAGTGTCCACCCGGGTTCCACCAAGATGTACCATGATATGAGAGAGACCTACTGGTGGGACGGGATGAAGAGGGACATTGCGGAGTTCGTTTCGAGATGCCTGACTTGTCAGCAAGTCAAGGCCGAGCACCAGAGGCCCGCAGGAGAGCTACAGCCGTTACCCATTCCAGAGTGGAAATGGGAACAGATTTCGATGGACTTCGTTGTGGGTCTACCCAGGACCAGTCGAGGGTACGACTCCATCTGGGTGATCGTGGATAGATTGACGAAAGCGGCTCACTTCCTGCTAGTAAAGACGACTTTCAGCTTCGCTCAGTATGCTCAGCTCTATATTGACGAGATCGTGCGACTACATGGCGTACCGACTTGTATCGTGTCAGATCGAGGCACTCAGTTCACCAGCCGACTTTGGCAGAGACTTCAGGAGGCTTTGGGCACTCGTTTGAGCTTCAGCACAGCGTTTCATCCGCAGACAGACGGACAGTCAGAGCGGACCATTCAGACTCTCGAGGACATGCTCAGAGCGTGCGTTTTAGACTTTGGTGGTAGCTGGGACCGTCATTTACCTCTAGTGGAGTTCTCCTACAACAACAGCTTCCAGGATACTATTCAGATGGCACCTTTCGAGGCATTGTATGGGAGGAGATGCAGATCGCCCGTTTGTTGGACAGAGCTCAGTGAGAGCAGCATTTTGGGGCCGCAGCTCGTTGAGGAAACGACATCGAAGATACAGTTGATCTGAGACCGGATGAGAGCGGCTCAGAGCAGACAGAAATCCTATGCAGACAGGCGCCGTCGCAGATTAGAGTTCGCAGTTGGCGACCATGTTTTTTTGAAAGTCTCTCCGATGAAGGGCGTGATGCGTTTTGGGCGAAAGGGGAAGCTTAGCCCTAGATTCGTAGGTCCCTTCGAGATCCTCGAGCGTGTCGGCGCTGTTGCATATCGTTTGGCTCTTCCTCCCAGCTTTCCCGATGTTCACCCCGTCTTCCATGTTTCGATGCTCCGCAAGTACCTTCACGACCCTTCGCATGCGATTCAGCACCCGACAGTCCAGCTAGAGCGCGACCTTTCTTTTGCAGAGCAGCCGGTGGCCATCCTGGATCGGCAGGTGAAGAAGTTGAGGTCGAAGATTATACCAACCGTCAAGGTCCTTTGGCGTAGCCCGAGCAGCGAGGAGGTTACCTGGGAGACCGAGGGCGAGATGAGGAAGAAGTATCCCCATCTCTTCGAAGGTACGCGTGGCTATATTTTTAAATTCGGGGACCGAATTTCTTTAAGGGGGGAAGATTGTAGCGTCTTGAAAAGTCGTTTTGGTGTTTTCCTGAAATTCGGTGAAAATTCGGTATTTTTCCGAAAACCGTCTTTCTCGATATTTTGCAGTTTAGGGCTAATTATACCTAAAATGAATAGGTAATTACTTGTTTTTAGTAGCTAATGAGTTAATTATGAAATTTTGGTCATTTAAAATTTTTTCCCTATTTTTCATTTTTTTAATATTATTTTAAGCCGGTAAGAAAATACATTAAATAAGCGATAAATACAAATTTTTCCGAGCTAATTTTAATCTCTAAAATTATGATAATTATAATCTAGTGATAACATGAATTTTTAGTAATTTATTTTGATTTTTAACAAATTTTTATGTTATGAAACGAATTTATTGAATTTTGGGCTAAAACTTGCAATTTTTGAGTTGTAGGGGGCCTTTTTGCATAAAATTTCTTTTGTAAAACCCCTCTCTCTTTTTCCTCAGCCCTAGGACAGCCCCACCTTGTGTGAGACCAGAAAATTCTGATCTCTTTTCTTTAGTTGCTTTCTTGAGTGATTTAAGGGGTTTTTTGGATTTATTTTAATTAAAATGAATAAAGTAAGGTGCATTTGACTTTGTGGACTTGACCCATGACCTTCCCCACTTGCCCACACCCTCCCCCATTCCTCCTCTGGCCGAAAATCCTGCACACCCTCTTCTTCCTCTCTTTTCTTTTCATTTTCTTCAATTTCTTCAAGAAAATACATCAAAATCCATGATTTAATTCAAAAATCCAAACAAAATCCTTAAGCTATCATTATCCTTAGCCATTCTTGCTTGGATCTTGGTGTTGAGGCCATCATTTGGAGCAAAATTTTTTTGCTTGATCCATAGATCAAGAGGTATAATTTCTATCATGTTAAATTCTTTTGTTTAAGTTCTTATGTTAGATGGTTTAGTGTTAATTTAGTGTAGTTTAATCTAGTTTCTTAGGTTTTGCTTGAAAATCTAACTAGGGTTTGAAAGCCATAATAGTTAATTAAGTTGTTTTATAATTAATCTAGTTGTTAATGAACTAATCTATATGGTTACCTTGTTATGTAGTCTTTTAATTGTGTTAATTTAGTTAACTTTAAAAGTTCGATTTTAGTTGTAATTGTCGTTTTAAGGAATTTCAAGAGAGGGTTAGTGTATGGAATTGAGTTGTGAAGCTTGATTAGTGAGTTGATTAAGGTTTAGAAAACATTATTTAATTGATTAAACCTAATTTGCTATCTAGTGTTTTGCTAACCTTAATCTAAGTGGTTAACTTGCTTATTAGGCAAAATCTAGTGTTAAATTAAGGTTTTTCATATATAGTTTGGTTTATGTTTGCTAATTACAAAAATCAAGAGAAGGTTTTGTTTATGGAAATTAGTTTTTTTAAGCATAGTTGATGGTTTAAAATTAGTGTATTGGCTAGCTATTTGGTTAGTTTGGATGTTGGTGTTGACCTTGTCGCTAAATTGTCGATGTTTGCATCAATTGGAATGCAAATGCTTAATAGATTTTTATAAAAGTTATGTGATGAATTATTTTTGATATCTTGATGATTGTATGGCTTGTCCTATGACTTTTAGGATGCGTGAGTGCGGATTTTTGGGTAGTCGGGTTTTAGTTTTGCCGGGCGACCAAATCGGCGTTTTTCGGCAGTTTTTGCGATTTTCGCGTGTGTCCGCGCACCTTGTGCACGTTGTACCTAGCTAGCGAACTTTAGTAGTTTCGTTGGGGTTTTGCGTCGTTCTTGAATGTGTAACCTTATGTCTGGTATTGATGTAAATTCCAGGTTCGGTCGCGGAGACGTCAGACGCGGCGCGAAAGGGAAAGGCGGTGATTGGATACAGCTAGCCAGGGATTCCGGTGAGTAGATTTAACATCTACGGGGGACGATCGTTTGGATGGCGCAAGTCGCCCGATAGATTTAGTAAACTGAAAAATAGTAAACTGGATAACCACTTGTGACATTAGAATAATATTACTGGCATGATAATTGCTGCAATTAGATCAATATGTTATACCCATATACGCAAACTCAATTGTAGGACACATGCACCATTACCAGGTTTTTATATGCAGCACGAGCACTATTCATGTTTACACACACACCCTGGTAATTGCCATGCCACCACACTAGATAACCTTTAATTTAAACCTTTTACTAATTGATACTTAAATTGTGCTATTTCCTTAAAATGAAACCGTAGGATTGCTATTCATGTGCATGTACTTCATCATATTCATTGTTCATGCTTAATACATTAATCACACATCGCAACTTGATTATTGATATCATACGCATTCATTATCATTGATATATGCACTTATGAGGATTTCTTGAGATTTTATGATATTGCTGGATTTCGGGGGAAAGCCGCAAAATTTCCAAACTTATGATATTTTTAAAACATGTAAATTGCGGTTTTCTAGTGATGTAAGTGTCGTCCACCATGAGTTTGCTGTGGTTTTTGGAGACCCGTTTCGAGGAGTTGGATGAACCGTTTCGGGTACATGGTGGGCCCGGTAGGGTACCCCAGGGCAAGAAGCTCGTGGTGTTGACGATGAGCCTGGCAGGGGACGGATTACCTACCGGTGACTTCATTGGGCACGGCGGATATCCAGAGGATACCGACCGGGGCCGCGAGAGGTTGAGATATTGATACTGAGATGGGTCAGCCGGATGGCTGAGGCCAGAGACACTATGACATGGATTTATGAGATTTGAGACAGCTTTTGGGTGTCGTTGCTGGACACCGATTTTCGTCGATTCATTGACATTATGCTGGCATTCTAAAAGAGTTTCAAAAACAAAAAGAGAATAAATATTTCTTATATATACATATTGAGACCTCAGATATTCATGTTGCATACATATTAGCACACTGATATGATATACACACCTGCTAGTGCATCCAGTCATACCTGTATTTTAGATGCTAGGATGCTTGTGTGCATGCATACGATAGCCTTTGCAGATGTTATTTATTACTCACGAGTTGGCAACTCACCCCCGTTGTGCCACAGTCTTTTGCAGGTCCGCTCCGTCAGTTCAGTAGCGGCGGGCGCACTTGTTCTTTTGCCTGTTTTGCTTGGGCTCGAGATTTGCTCATAGGTGGGTTATGTTATTATTTTGTACCACCTTGTATATTCTTGTATCTAGTGTACTCCATCTACTGTTTCTACCAGATTTATTGTATATTGACCTAGAGATGAGACTGTGAGGTTTGTGGATTTTATGCTGTATTTTGGGGGTCGAGCTCACTTGAGCCGACATGCTACTTTTTCATGCTTCCTTATGCTTTATTATGATTATTATGCTTGCTGTCATTTACATTGCGTGGGATTTGTGACCTCCTTATGGCGAAGAGCTAGCTCCCGCTTGGGGATGCCCTATTTTTTTGGTTTTACATATATTCTTGTTGTACCCATTTTTGGGGGCCAGTATTTACAAAGGAGACTCTGCCGAAATTTTCGGAAAAAAATTAGTATTGTTTTTAAAAAAGGGTTTTACATGACTTATTTGATAAACTTGCTTTCAAATGTTTGGGTTTTCTTCACTCTTTTGCTTAATTGGTTTTGTTTTTCTGGGCTTTGGCTTACTTATTTTACGGACGCCTTTAGACGTTTCGTAAACTTAAGTGCCAGTCACGTTCCGTACCCTGCGGGTCGTGACAATCGTTTCGCCCGAAGCAGGGAAACCCTCTGTGTGGGACTCTAAAGACTCAACAGTATGCTGGCAGTGGGTTTAACCACAAGTACGTCAGCAGCACTAGCTGTACGTAACGGCTACCCAGGTACCTGTCGAAAAGGAAGGCCGACGAGCAAACTCGTCCGAACTCCTACTGAGCCTATCCGTGACAATATCCGTACAGTCCGGTCTCTTCGTCAAAGAGTATCGCATACCGGGTCTAGGGGTGGTGAACGTCAGACCCTAATAACCTGATAAGTCATGCTGATGTGGCTCAGGACCAATCCAGGAAACTACTGATCAACCTATCAGTAAATCCCAACTGCCTTGGCCAAGGTCTTATGGTCCTGACCAATCGATCACTGTGCGATATCAACTCCCAATACTGGGAGAGACGAATCCCCAACAATTGCTTACTGCCTCCATGTGGCTTGGGACTGTACCCAACCAAAACCTGTTTGCACGACTCACTAGAGTCGTGGTAAGGTAGTGATCAAAACTCGGTGGGAACTCGCACCAGACAAATGCCGATCTCAGGTCCAAAGACTATCCTGTACACATTTCACCTGAGAACTTCCATCTGACGATAGGTATAGTACCATCTGGAAGTTATCGGGGAGTCCGTCCAGTGTACTCACACCCAGTGAGCACCTGTATACGATCTTAGGTGCATCAGACCAATGGCTGTGGGACCAACCATCCCCCGACGGGGCTAGAAACGTATACACTAGTCTACTCTGGAGTATCAATGCCCAGTCTTGATACTCACGCGACTAGGGACCATTTAAGGATGTGCTTATGGACTACCTGCTCCCACAAGTATGATCGCCATCACAACGCAGGTAGTCAAGCAAGATCCTACGGGCTTTATCAACATGTAACCGCAATATGTAATAACGAGTATAACATATTCCATGTTAAGATAAAGACAAACCATAATAGTATCCTACCGTATCATGTCTTTATCAATATGTGCAAGCTAGATAAAGTATCAATAAAAACAAATACACATATCTGATAAAGACAACTGAAATAATATACTATAAAACTGAGCAAGATTGTCCTGTACATACTGTTGGTGCACGGCAGCGCCCCGGCCTTCTTTTTAAGGCCAAAATACGGAAACAAAAATTTTCTTAATTTTAAACCGGTGCCACCGCGGACCATAAACCCGGATCGGGCCATTAACCTAATCCTAGCAAACTAGAGAAGGGGTAGAGAGATATACCGAGCGATCCGTGTCCTTCGGTCTTCTCGTCGTCGTCCTGATCTCCCCGCGGAATCTCCGGTCTTCATCTCCTTGTCGGAAGGGCACCACATCGCCGGGTTCTTTTACGGGCTCCCACCTCTGGACCGAGGCAACTCGGGCACGAAGTTGGCGAGCCGACGTGCCCAAGAATTGCTGTAGATTAGTGTGGGACTCTATGTCTCATGGGGTTGTATGAAGTTGCCATTTTTAGTGGAGGTAATGAAGTGATCCTTTTGTAGATGAACTTGGGGATTTTTGCAAGCATGAAAAGAACCAAAATCCCTTCATGAAATTTTTGGCAGCCCCCTCTTCTCATTTGGCCGGCCATGCATCAAGGAGGGAATGAGAGGAGAGAGTGAGTGGATCAAAAATGAGTGAGCCAAATAATGCAAGAGAGAGAAAGGGTTATCATGATGAAGAGAAATGATCACCACACAAGTCCAACACTCCATCAACCATCATAACTACAAAGGTCAAACAATCATGAACCATGGAGTCAATGGAAGCTACACCCATCATGAAAACCATCATGAAGCAAAAGTCTTCTCAATTGTTAATTGCACAATTGCAAATAACCCCCTCCACTAAATTTCAGCCAATGAAAGATACAAAGAAAAATGGCCGAAACGGAAAGCAGACTGGCAACTTCAGAAAACAGATCCCGAAATAAATTACAGGAAAACCCCGCGACTGTATATACATACCCGCATTTGTATTCCGACCGAATACAAATGCAATGAGACAAAATCTACACTGTACAATATTAGGATCCGGCTTAAACCAAAGCCCGCTAGTATTATCCGTCCGATCATGATCCGTGCAATACCGCACGTATCTGATCGAATCCTGCCATATCTCCATACGGCCTCTACAGAGTTTCGCCCGAAACTTGAGAAACGGTCTGTGGGGGACTCTAAAGACTCGTCAATACTTTGGTTGTGGATTTAACCACTAGCACGTCAGAGGTATTATCCATACGTAACGGGCTACCAGGTATTGACCAAAAGGGACGTCGATGAGCGAACTCATCCTGACACCCTACTGAGCCTGTCAGTGACAATATCCGTACAGTCCGGTCCGTTCGTCTATGAGCATCGCATGGCGGGCTTAGGGGGTTGGTAAAAGTCAGACCCCCAAAAGCGGTACAAGTCGTGTCAGAGTGTAGCCCAGAACACCCTGAAATACTACTGGAATACCTACCAGTAAATCTCCTGCCTCGGCCGAGGGCTTTGTGTAATGGCTCTCCTAGACACAGCGCGACCTCACCCCCAATACCGGGAGAGACGAACCCCTGCAGATCCGCTCACTGCCTCCATGTGGCTCGGGACTGTACCCAACTAAAACCTGTTTGCACGACTCCTTTGAGCCGTGGTAGGGTAGTAATCAAAGTACAGTGGGAACTCACACGAGATAAATGACGATCCCAAGTTGATGAACTAACCTATACACATGTCACCAGAGAACTGCTATCTGACGTCAGGTATAAGACCAACTAGCATGTTCCCGGCGAGTCCAGTCCGGTGTACTCATAACCTAATGAGCACCTGTATACATCTTAGGTGAACCAACTGACACCAGTGGCTTGTGAGACCGGCCACCGCCCCTCGTCGGGGTCTCGACTGTATACACTAGTCTACTCTGGAGTATCGATGCCCTGTCTCGAAACTCCCACGACTAGGGACCTTTTAAGGATGTGCTTATAGACCCCAGCTCCGGCGTATATGATCGCCATCATACTGCTGGTCGTCAAGCAAGAATCCTAAGGGCTCTATCAACGTGTAATAGTGACCTGTAAGGTCACCTGAAGCAGTACACGATGATAAAGATAAACCAGATAGCATACTATCATCTTGAGTAAGACTGTCCTATCGGCATAGGTCCTCCCTCAATCATTGCAATCACGTACATGTGATCCAATAATTGAGTCTGAGGGCACTGTCTCCAACAATCTCCCACTTGCACTCAAGACTAATTATTGCGATGTCGCATACTCACAGCTCGTGTGATACCGAACACCCAACTCCTCTACTAATCAATCTCACAAAACCCGTTTGCGAAACTATTGCGTTCGAGGAATAGCCTCAGTGAGTGGATCCGCCATAATGTTTCTTTCTATATCTCTCTATATCTCAAGATCGCGGAGAAAACCATCTCCTGAAATGAGCAATACCTGTCTTAGAATATGTCTGGATATCTGATGGGACCTAATGTAAGGTTCCTAGGCACCCTATAGAGGTCTCACAAGGCATCGAATATGCCAATATAAAAATTTATGGGTGCCAAGAGACCCTAATACGGATCTTAGACTAGAAGTTTAGGCGAAAAGATAATCTAGTTAACTACTTAACTAAAAGTTAGATGCTACAACCTTTGTAGATCCGGTTATCCACTTCCTTAGCTCCACGTGGTCATCCCCTCGCTGTCCATCTCGAATCTCGGACTCTCGCGACGGCTTCATCGGAGAAGTGAGCGGAATAGGTCGTCGGCTTCGTGCCGAAGATGATCTACGTCGAGGTTGCACAAGTTCAAGCTCCAACTTCACCAAGTTGTGAAACTTGTGAAGAAAACACCCAAAACAACTTGGCAAGAGGTAGAGGGTGAAGAAATAGGAGGTGGGTTCACTTTAGAATTGGATTTCTCACTTTAGAAATCAAGTTGCCATTGATGGCATCAAGGTTTCCTTTTTGAAGAAGAAGGTCAAGAAGAAGAAAAGAATATGACAAGTATATCTTAAAATGAAAAAGAAAACCATACTTATCATATTCTAACTAGGGTTAAGTGTAGAGAATAGACCATGGTAAGTGGATGGGTTAGGGTTAAGCATGAAGACAAAATGGTCTCCTTGGTCAAAGCTTCATGAAGCTTCAACAAGCTTCATGACAAAAACAAACCATTTTGTTTTCATTTATCCAATGAAATAAATAAAGAAATGAATAAATAAATGATAAGGCAAAACCCTAATTATCATTTAACCATGGTTTAATTCTTCACACTTAACCAAATGATCAAGTATCATCAAACATGATACAAATATGTGCACAAAAGTATATCACATATACAACTTGCACATCAAGTGAGAAAATCCATATAAAGTGAACCAATACTAGTTAATGCAAAGTAATATATCAAATATATAATTATACATTAAATCATTAAATCAACATTTGATTCAATGATCCGGTCATGTCGCACACAACCGACTAGTATTCAATGTATCGATTTATCGAATCAATGATTCGATAACTAGGTCATATCGAATATAACCAATCGAAACATTAACCGCGAGAATGAAATGCGGCATCACATACACGCATTATTCTCGCTCCCGTACATATCTCATATGCGCTCCTATTTCGTTTCGCTTGAGCCAGGAAACCTCTGTGTAGGACTCTAAAGACTCGTCAATACGCCGGTAGCAGATGATGATCATATCAAGCACCCACAAGCCGCAAGCGGTCTGCTAAACGTAACGGCCATCCGGGTATTGATCGATCAGAAGATCGACGAGCTAGCCCGCTCACACTCCTGTGAATCCAACCAGTAACACTTACCGTACAGTCCGGTCTGTTCGTCTGATACGTCGCATATCAAGTCTAGGGGTGGTAAACGTCAGACCCCAATAACCGATAAGTCGTGCCGATGTGAGGTTCATAACGGGTCGAGAAACTACTGGTAACACTTACCAGCAAATCTCTGATCAGCCCTGGCCAGGGACTTCCTTGTTACGGCCAATCGAGCACAGCGCAACATCAACCCCCAATACCGGGAGAGACGAAACCCCTCCTATCGCTCATTGCCTCCATGTGACTCGAGACTGTACCCAAAGACCACCATTTTGCACGCCCTCATGGACGTGGTAAGGTGGAGATCAAAGCACAGAAGGAATCACACAAGACTCTATGACGATCTCGGGTCTACAGACTAACCTGTACAAGTGTCACCTGAGAACTGCCATCTGACGTGAGGTACAATACCATCTGGGAGTTCTCGGCGAGTCCGTCCAGTGTACCCAGTCTCCACTGAGCACCCGTACACCATCTCTGATGTCAAACACCAATGGATATGGGATCATCCATCGCCCATCTCATGGGTCGAGAAGCTTATACGCTAGTCTACACTGGTATATCGATGCCCCGTCTCGATACACCCACGACTAGGGACCTTGAAGGATGTACTTATGGACTACCATGTCCCCACTAGTATGATCTGCATCATAGTCCAGGCAGTCAAGTACACATCCTAAGGGCTTTACTAACATATAACTATAAGACAGTTTAAAGAGACAAGTGTACATGTTAAGATAAAGAGTAACCAGATAGCATACTATCATATCGAGCAAGAAAGTCATCTCTATATATGTCCAAGCATCCAATATAATATACATCATCTGTACAATACTGGCCTCTAGGGCATACATACAACTAACAATCTCCCACTTGCACTAGGGCCAGCTGCTGTAGTATCGCATACCGAGCATCCCGAAGAGTCTCTCAAACTGTGTCTGGGGAATGGCCTTCGTGAGTGGATCCGCCGTGTTGTTCTTCGTGTCAACCCTCCTGACCTCGATCTCCCGGCGATCAACTATCTCCCGGATCAGGTGATACCGCCTCAGAATATGCCTGGATCGCTGATGGGACCTGGGTTCCTTGGCCAAAGCCACCGCTCCATTGTTATCGCAATACAAAGGTATTGGATGCTCAATGGATGGAACCACTCCAAGTTCAGTAATGAACTTCTTGATCCAGACAGCCTCTTTGGCAGCATCGTTGGCAGCGATGTATTCAGCCTCCATCGACGAGTCTGCCACGGTTTCCTGCTTGGAACTCTTCCAGCTAACCGCCCCTCCGTAAAGGGTAAAGACAAAGCCCGACTGCGACTTAGAGTCGTCCTTATCACTCTGGAAGCTCGAATCGGTAAAGGACTCCACTTGGAGCTCTCCGTTACCATACACCAAGAACATATCTCTAGTCCTTCGCAAGTACTTGAGAATGCTCTTCACAGCTGTCCAGTGACTCTCTCCAGGATCAGCTTGATACCTGCTCACTACACTTAGTGAGTATGCTACATCGGGTCTGGTACATAGCATCGCATACATGATAGAGCCTACTGCCGAAGCATAGGGTATCCCTTGCATGCGAGCTCTCTCCAAATCGGTCTTGGGAGACATCTCTTTGGAGAGAGTGACTCCAGAGATCGTAGGCAAGTTCCCACGCTTGGACTCTTCCATACTAAACCTCTTTAGTATGGTGTCAATGTACCTAGATTGGGACAATCCCAAAATCCTTTTGGATCTATCTCTATAGATCCTAATTCCCAATATGCAGGAGGCATCACCAAGATCTTTCATTGAGAATCTTTGTGATAAGAAGAGCTTGACCGATTGCAGCATAGGAATATCATTTCCTATCAAGAGTATGTCGTCCACGTACAATACGAGGAAGACAACCTTACTCTCTGCCACCTTCTTGTACATACAAGGTTCATCTGGGTTTTTGACGAAATCAAACTCTTTGATAACGACGTCAAAGCAGATGTTCCAACTCCGCGATGCTTGCTTTAATCCATAAATGGATTTAAGCAGCTTGCACACCTTTCCGCTGCTCCCACTGTCTACGAAGCCCTCTGGCTGAGTCATGTACACGCACTCTTCTAAATCACCGTTTAGAAAGGCGGTCTTAACATCCATTTGCCAGATTTCGTAATCATGATATGCAGCGATGGCAAGCATGATCCGGATGGATTTAAGCATAGCCACTGGAGAAAAGGTCTCGTCATAGTCCACACCTGGTCTTTGACGAAAACCCTTTGCTACAAGTCTAGCTTTGAAAGTCTCCACTTTCCCATCTACACCAAGTTTCTTCTTGAAGATCCACTTGCTCCCAATGGGTTTTACCCCTTCAGGAGCAACGTCCAAAGTCCATACTTTGTTGGTGTACATGGATTCGATCTCGGACCGCATAGCATCCAGCCATTTCACTGAGTCCCCACTCGTGATGGCCTGCTCGAAGCTAGTTGGGTCATCATCCTCTATGATGCAATCCTCGCTTCCACCGTCCATGAGAAAACCGTAGTATCTCTCAGGTTGGCGAGGAACCCTACTAGATCGGCGGAGTGGCTGGGGTTCATCGGGAACTACGGAATCCTCTGGTTCCACCAGATCTTCTGTTGTAGCTTCTGCAGCTGGAACTTCTTCCAGTTCTACCTCGTGACCACTAATCTCTTTTTCAAGAAATTCCTTTTCTAAAAAGGTGGCATGCCGAGAAACAAACACTCTTTGTTCCTCAGGGTGGTAGAAGATATACCCTTGAGAATTCTTGGGATATCCTACAAATTTGCATAGAACAGACCGTGCCTCGAGTTTGTCCGGATTTTGTCGTTTGACATAGGCTGGACAACCCCATATCTTAACATAGTGAAGACATGGTCTCTTCCCTTTCCATATCTCATATGGAGTGGTAGGCACAGATTTGGTGGGGACCATATTCAATAGATGTATGGCTGTCTCAAGCGCATACCCCCAGAAGGAAATAGGTAACTCAGCTATGCTCATCATAGAGCGCACCATATCTAATAGGGTGCGGTTCCTCCGTTCTGATACACCGTTGTGCTATGGTGTATATGGAGGAGTCAGCTGAGAGAGAATCCCATTCTCTTTTAGGAAGTCCAGGAATTCATTGCTCAAGTATTCACCTCCTCGATCAGATCGAAGGATTTTAATACTTTTTCCGGTTTGGTTTTCGACTTCTTGTTTATATTCTCTAAATTTCTCAAAAGCTTCAGACTTGTGTCTTATCAAGTACACATGTCCGTATCTTGAGAGATCGTCAGTGAATGTAATGAAGTACGAAGAACCATCCCTGGCATGTGTAGACATGGGACCACATACATCACTATGTATTAGTCCCAAGAGTTCGGTAACTCTTTCTCCGTGTCCCGTAAACGGAGTTTTGGTCATCTTGCCTTTGAGACATGACTGGCAAGTGTCATAAGATGAAAATTCGAATGGTTTCAAATATCCATCCTTATGCAACTTAGCCAGTCGTGTCGCATTGATGTGACCCAGTCTACAATGCCACAAGAAGGATTCGTTCAGTTCTGAACTCTTCCTCTTGTGTGTGCTTGTTATGCTCAGAACTGTTGATTAATTTAGAACATAAATGCCATTGCACAACGTGCCTGATCCAACCAACTTTTGGTTACGGAAAATGTTCATAACATTATCCTGTAATACAAAATTATATCCCTCTTTGCTTAATAAAGAAACCGATATAATGTTGCATATCAGGTTCGGCATGTAATAGCATTCGTTCAGAACCAATGTATTACCAGTTGGTAATACAAGGTGATATTCCCCGACAGTCTTAGCTGCAACAATTGCACCATTTCCAACTCTAATGTCTTTATCACCTTCTCCAAGTTCTCTACCTTTCCTGAGCCCATGTAACTGATTACATATATGGGATCCTGACCCGGTATCTAATACCCAGGACGTAGAGCAAATGGAGAAACAGTTCTCAATAACGAACACACCCGAAGAAAATGCATCAACATGTACTTTCTTCAATCGGGTGGCATGGGAATCCTGGTATTCCCCTATATCCTGTTCATTCCTATAACTCTTATAAGAAAGAACGGAACCAACGTTCCCCAGTACAGTATAACATGCGGGTTCGGTCAATACATCCATATTATTATCTTCATTAGGGCATGAAATGGTCGCTACCTGGAGAGAGAGAGAAGAAAACACTTTAGCGTATGCTCGTGCAAGATCAAATTGGTTATTATCTTATCTAATCAGGATGGCTCCCACTGCTTTTTATCAAATCTTCCTTCAAACCCTAAAAGGAAAGACTAGCCGGGATTAATCACACACTACAAGTTCGCCAATCTTTCAGCCAGACCAGTGTCGGTACTTTGAGGGAGGTCCCCCATGCTTTCGCACGAACCTAATTAATGTAAACCTCGTTTTCCCAGAGGCGTAACCCCGTTGACACCTTTCTAGACACCTACTTGATCAGCTAATTGCAATGTGTAAAACTCTCCCAGGAGTAACTTTTACTCGCAGTGGGTATCGGGATCCAACTATCTCATAGAAGGTATGCAATCTCATTGCAAATTTCAACACTTGAAATTCCCGATAATACTTTTGCCCCTAGCATGCTATGACCTTGACGAAAGCCAACAAACCACAGCCCGCTAGTCAAGTTCAACCCGTACATTTCTTGACTGAATTAAACCCACCCGCACGACCCTTGACGAAAGCCAACAAAGCCGTACGACTACCCTAATCCAGTTGCATCATATGCAGCAGATAAACAGCACATAGCTACCGCACACTACACCTTGACGAAAGCCAACAAATGCAGCACGAATACTATATGTAACTTATCTGAAATGACGGAGGGCTACGCAGGTTTTTTCTGAAAACCTATTGCGTAATGAACTTGATATCGTTGTAGAATCAAATGAAGTTTTGAAATGGAGTGATTTTGAGGCTTTTGTAGTTTTGCTAAAGGAGTCACTCCCGGTGAAGGGATCTCGGTCCTTTCCTCGTCGAATGAGGTGCGGGATATATCATATATATCGCTGTGCAAAGCAAAAACCCAAAAGCAGTCAAAAGCAAACCGAGTGTGTAGCATCTGCCAGTTGTTGCTAAAGGAGTCACTCCCGGTGAAGGGATCTTGGTCCTTTCCTCATCGAATAAGGTGCAGGGTATATCATATATATACCGCTATGCAAAGCAAGAACTGTAGCTACCTGTTTTATTTTAAAATTTGATTCCACAACATCTTAGGTTTCTTATCTTTCATTAATCACATTAATGAAGTCCCATCATTTAAATACCTAAACATCACAGATAGATATGACGTACACTTATGCCATCCGCATTCGCCTCGATGTCCCCTCGTGCACCGTTAGGTTAGGTAACTAACGACAGAGCAGGGCAGGGCTAGCGCGGGTGTAAAACATAAGTAACGTCTATATAATATATCATATATACTATATACTATATCCATCACAGAATCACATCACAGATATCGCAGCAGAAGAAACATATGAAATATTGGATATACTAGGACGTCCGTGTTTTCAATAAGAGCCAGTATAAAACACGGATTCCACGGTCGTGATGAATAGCCAATCCCACACCCCTAGAGCCCTACGAGAGCGGCAAGCAACCCTGCCAATTCTAGGGTTAGGAGACCCGGACTCGACTCCTCGAGTTGGTCTCCCACTGGACCCCAGAACCCGGTTACTTGTGCTCCCCTCCTTGGGTCTATCCTAATGCGGAAAAGTAAATAATATAGAAAGGGTGACAACTTCCGCTACCTGGAAGTGCCCCAAATAAAAGAATATTACATACAAGTTTTTACATGAATGAAAATGTAAAACACTCATCTCACATAAAAACCCCCGGCTATTCGAACACGACGATCCAATATAACATATCCAGCAACACATAACATCACATGTCATCAACGTAAGTAAATATGCGCATCCCAATTGTCGTTGACATATAGCAACGAAACCGGCGATATCACATATTACACTTACGGTCACAGAAAAGAAAGTGTAAAACTACAACAATTGGAATCCGCAACTTCTTTAGACATCGCATGCCTAATCCAATGAAATACTTAGACATCACATGCCTAACAGATATAAATCCCGCATTTTAGTCTCATTATCGAAAACTCTTTTCAATATCATGTGGGACTAAACTGCTAGATTTATAACATTCATTCAGTTATCTCATAACTGTTTGTGAATTCCAATTATTGTATCACATTCCAGATAAACAGAAAATGTTAAACTTTCCGATCGAACAGTCGAATACCCAAGTTTTCCCGATACAGCTCAA
Organism: Agapanthus africanus; assembly: GCA_030015575.1. Lineage (NCBI taxonomy): Eukaryota > Viridiplantae > Streptophyta > Magnoliopsida > Asparagales > Amaryllidaceae > Agapanthus > Agapanthus africanus. The sequence goes on from CM057350.1 coordinate 292,229,904, forward strand.
CACATGAAATAAGTCTAACAACATTCAGTTCGTGCCTCAGTACCAACGGTCCAGCCGTAGAAGGGTCAAGCCAACGCCTCACATGTGGCACGCCGTACTACCCCAAACCCGAAGGTTCAAAGGGCAGTTCAAGACGGTCACATAATCGAGTTAAGGTTTGTTGTCTTCTAGAGGGTCCATCGCGTTACTTGCACTACTTAGAACGTCGTTAAACTACGGAAAAATCCAACACTTGGAAATTTCCCGGCAGGGGAAAAGTTGGGTATTTATATCCGGTCGAACTTTTTAACATATTCTAAAAATTATCCGGAAATACACAAAAGACGAAATTTGATAATCCGATCGAAATACCGAATCCCCAAAACAACCCAGAAAATTCAACTCTTGAAAAAATATTAAAAACACCCAGAGAACTCAGCACTGTTAAATAAGAATTACTGTGCTAAAAGATAGGGATGACGTCATCAAGCCGCCGCGGAACCGCCGCCTAAGCTTCGGGTTCGTTCGGGCTTAAAATTGCGTCTAGACTTCGCCTAAGGCTCTAGCTAGGCTCTGATACCAATGTAAGGTTCCTAGGCACCCTATAGAGGTCTCACAAGGCATCGAACATGCCAATATAAAAATTTATGGGTGCCGAGAGACCCTAATACGGATCTTAGACTAGAAGTTTAGGCGAAAAGATAATCTAGTTAACTACTTAACTAAAAGTTAGATGCTACAACCTTTGTAGATCCGGTTATCCACTTCCTTAGCTCCACGTGGTCATCCCCTCGCTGTCCATCTCGAATCTCGGACTCTCGCGATGGCTTCATCGGAGAAGTGAGCGGAATAGGTCGTCGGCTTCGTGCCGAAGATGATCTACGTCGAGGTTGCACAAGTTCAAGCTCCAACTTCACCAAGTTGTGAAACTTGTGAAGAAAACACCCAAAACAACTTGGCAAGAGGTAGAGGGTGAAGAAATAGGAGGTGGGTTCACTTTAGAATTGGATTTCTCACTTTAGAAATCAAGTTGCCATTGATGGCATCAAGGTTTCCTTTTTGAAGAAGAAGGTCAAGAAGAAGAAAAGAATATGACAAGTATATCTTAAAATGAAAAAGAAAACCATACTTATCATATTCTAACTAGGGTTAAGTGTAGAGAATAGACCATGGTAAGTGGATGGGTTAGGGTTAAGCATGAAGACAAAATGGTCTCCTTGGTCAAAGCTTCATGAAGCTTCAACAAGCTTCATGACAAAAACAAACCATTTTGTTTTCATTTATCCAATGAAATAAATAAAGAAATGAATAAATAAATGATAAGGCAAAACCCTAATTATCATTTAACCATGGTTTATGTCACGACCCGAAAGAGCACGTGACTGGCCCTTGAACCATATGAAGTCTATAGGACTCCATCTGATCCAAGTAAGCCAAAAGCCCAGAAATCTAAAACCATTTTTGAGAATAAGTAAAGAAAACTGGTTTAAAGAAGTGAAGAAAAATATGTTTGAAATCAAGGTTTTTAAATAACTAAGCCGAATGTGCATTTGAAAACCGTACAGTCTTTTCTAAAATTTTCGGCAGAGTTTCTCTTGTAAAACTGGCCCCGAATGGGGTACAACATGAATAACAATATATAAAATGATAAAGGCATCCCCAAGCGGGAGCTAGCTCTTCGTCAATCGACGGTCACAACCACACGATGATATGATAATATACAACGCCAAGTGGCGAGGATCAAAATCAAGGAAAGCTCAAAAAGCAGCAAGAAAACCGCAATACTACTAAGCGCGACTCTAAGGTCGAATAATACCACACTGTCTCTAAGTCTGAAAGAATATACAAGTTTTTGGTTGATGGACAATTTCTAGATACAATGAAATACATGAATAAAATGGTGATTCTTGATGCGAAAGAATCCACCTACCAAAGCAAATCACCCGCAAGAAGGTAGTGTGCCAGAAATGCCGCAATGAAACCTGTACGGCAGAACCTGCAAGGACTGTGGCACAACGGGGGTGAGTTGCCAACTCGTGAATAGAAATATCTACAAGCAGAAACCGAATGCAAGACATAAACCTAAGTCAACGATCAGTAATACAATCCACAAGAGTGCATCTGAGTGTAATAAGGTGGCAAGGTAACATCTAATCATGTATGTAGTGCCAGGTACTCAGGTAATAACATGTCATCAGTGTAAGGTATGCCTGCATGAGGTAAGTATGATGAAATATCAATGATATCAATACACATATATTAGCGTCCCATACCACTAATATTGGTGTAAGGGTATATATAACAGCGCCCTCATACCCTGTTATATATACAAATGAAGTATGACAAGTGTAAATCCAGTCTGTATATGATCCATGTCTGTATATATGTGGAACCCGTCCACCTGTCACCCACTGACAGTAAGCATCATGTATGCAAGTATGAGGATATAAACAATATCATGGAAAACATCATGAAACCCGTGCCAAGCATCGACACGTAAATCCTCATCCATATGGGGCTCCGTCTGCGGTATCGGCCCTCGGCCCCGGCAGCACGAGTCAACCCATGTCCATCTCTGGGCTCCGTCTGCGGTAGCGGCCCGTCGGCCCCCGGCAGTACGCCCATCTCTCGGCTCCAGGCGGTATCCCCCGGATATCCGCCGAGCTCAAATACAATCACCGGTAGGTACTCGCCCGCCTCCAGGCTCAATCGGCATAACCCATCGATTATCTCGCCGAGGGGAACCATACCGGGCCCACCACGAACCCGCAAACGGATCATCACTCCTCGAATCGGGTTTCAAGCACACGTCTCAGCACCGAGAAAACGCGTGGTGGACGCACCCAAATATCATATCACGAGGTACCGGGTTTTCATAAAAGAACATCTTTTCTTAAATAATCCCACGGTCCTCAAAATCAGAAATCACATGAAAATCCACATCAAGAAGTAAATCCAATGCAATGTGCTATGCAATCAATCCATGATGTATGCGACATGTAAAGAGAGATAATCATATCGGAAATCATGCAACATGGAATAGTAATGTACATATGTCGGGAGGAACCGCTCCTTTAGAATGAATCAGTTTAAAGAATATCTTGCGGTCCTCAATCTCAATCAAGTCAGAATCATCTATGTTTGTGTACAGGTACATGTGTACAATATGCCAAGCAGTAATCATATCATGAATGCAACAGTACTACAGTGTAGTGGCATGGCAATTATCGATGATGAAGTGTGTGAGCCGGCAAATAGTGTACGTGAAACATACGCATCATCGATAATGGTGCTGGTGTCCTAACAGCATGATAATAATATAACAATGAACATATGCCAGCAATGCGAATAGCAGGAAAATGCAGATATCTAGTAGTCAACACCACAGTGAAGTATCTACTATGCAAACTACATCTAAGTATCCGGTCAATCAGGAGGGGTAGGTGTGGAAACCACCTAAATCTGAGTCGATACAATAAAAGTATATAGTCGGTGATCTCGCCTCAATGTCATATCATAAGATATCCTCGAGTTATGAGTGCGGATCTATCATCAATATCGGCTCGTACGGTAAATCATCGTACGGCATCCCCATAGCTGGGTAGGGGTCAGTATCTCACTGTCTCATCACATAACAGATATCACCATCGTCAGATCATATAGTCTGGAGTACTACTCTATGTCTAGTACAAAACGGTAACCTCAGTAAGTATGCATGCAGGGGTAAACACATATCCCAAGCCCGCAAGGATCACAAGTCATATCCCACATATGAATCGTATAAAATCACCGATCCCAGGGCACCCAGCCCACATCATCGACTCATCTCCAAAGTCATCACATATCATCAATCACAGTGCAAGTACAAGTGATAAGCAAGGGTGTGTGTAGGTGTAATTCTACCCTAGGGTTCGCGACTATGAACTACACTAGTCACTTCTAACCCTACATTATCCACAATACACCTAATATCACAATAAACTACATAGTAATCTATCTACGGACTGCGGGGGTGCTATACGCCATCCACCCGACTTCCCCCTGTAGATATAATCTACTCACCTTGCATCACCAATTGCGGACGTCACCACGTATTTGCTTGTCGTCCCGAAGTCTTCATGGGTACCTACACATCAAAATATCGTATATGCGTATTAAAACCAAATCCAATCTAAAACGGCGTATGAAATCCAAAACGATACGATAAGGGGCCTATAGGTGAGAACCTATGGCACGCCTTCAAAACCATCAATAAATCCTCTACATCGTCGTATAAACGACAATTAGTCGAGGCAAAACACATTCCACCATTTCAGAATCAAAAATACGGAATACGGAAACACGAATCCAAAATAGCAACTTAGGATATATGTCCCAGATTTCACCCTAGATAGAATCTGTCAAAACTAGAAGTACCCTGGGTCAACACTAGAGGAACAGGGGCTGTGCACAGAAAACGAGGAGAATGGCTAAGTATGCTAAGTCAAAGTCCACCTCTCTCTCTCACCTACCCTCATCATTATATTTTCCTTTCTTTTCCTTTTCTTTTAAAATCCAAACCTTCTCACATCAATAGTAATCCCAAAAGAAAACCATGGCTAGAAAAATGCACAAGTGTAGAAAAAGTGATATGTGCAAGTTTTGCACAAAATTGCCAAAAAACCCGATTAGCGATTTTAATCGCGATTAGCACTAAATTATTGTCAAACTAATCACAAAAACTTAAAAATGCCATAATCCACTAATTTACCCTATTTTAGAATTTTCCATAATTTTTCATAATTTTTTCTAACATTTTTCCTATTTATTTGCATTTAATATTAAAATAATCAATAAAATAATATTAAATTATAAAAATTCCCAAAATTAATATTTTATATTTTTGAAAATGTTACAATCTACCCCCCTTAAAGAAATTCGGTCCCCGAATTTTAAATTTAAACCCCCAGATACAAAAACATCTCAGTAATAAACCAAAGTCGTCGGGGCTCCGAAATCATCAACACATAGAACGTCACAGCGCAATGCATGCGCAAGGGTACTGAGCAGATAACTCGAAAACAAAACTCCGTCAAGCATCCCGCAATCATCGGAGTCAATGTAAAAAAAACACAATGTCAAATCCAATACAAAACCGATATGATATGGATCGGAACTACACATGTAGACATCCAATCTAAACATAACACCATCCTGTGCGTCTGGTGCGCACTGAAATCAAAAAAAAATCCATATATGTGCTAAACAGGTGCACAAAACAACATCCAAGTGCAACGGGTGTGCACGAAGCATCTGTCATGGGCATCGTATGTGCCTGACAGCAAAATAAATCAGGTGCATGTGACATGCACGAAGAATCCCGATTTAGCGCATCTGGCGTGCACCAAAATCGTATCTAAAAACATGCGCCCAACATGCGCGAAAATCCAAACCGGTGCATCCATCGTGCACGAATGAAAATCTAAACCCTGCGCACTCAACATGCACGGAAATCACGAAATCCAATAGCAAACACCGAACAGGCGTAAAGCACATCGCCAGCACGGAGTGCAAAAATCAACCATCAAAATCCGGGTCAAAATCAACGATATAATGCGGCTCAAACCAAAATCAGGGTACCGCAAGGAAAATCTCACAACCGTGTGCATCAGCGTGCACGAATCAAAGCCTAACACTAAAATGCATGAAAACTCTGCGCAAAATATATAAATATCCAGTGGGTGCATGAAACCAATATCATGAAACTCAGTCACCAAAACTAGATCATGCAAATAGAACGCCCAAAATACCGAAATCCAAAATGACGGATACGTGATAATCGAATCACAAAATCACAAATCATAAATACCGTCTTCGGTAGTTTCTCCTTCAAGGTCGAGAAGGAGTCAGTGTAATCCACTGCTAGCAGCGCAGGATATCTACCTGCCTCTTGCTCACGGTCTGGCGTCTTCTGACTCTCTAGGTCCTTATCTTCTCTGCGGATTACCTATCACGCGGTCAATCGGCTCATCGGCCCTGTCAGGTGTGCTAACGGGGACGATTCCGTTCTGGCACTTTTCTGGTCACCTCTCGGTCAAACCTCACGACCACTCGTAAGGCAGCATATCACTGACGTCGGTCTCTGGCTATCTGAATGCACGTCACACATCTGATCCTGGGTGCAAACATCATTGCAGCAATGTCCTGGAAGGAATCCTGCTCAAGGTCTCTTCCAATCATGCCTATGCCGATCTGTACAGAGGCTGGCTCTCTTGTACTATCTCTTCTCGCTGGAAAGACATCTGTGTCCTCAGCACAACATTTCTCGGAAATTGGTCACATCCCAACGTTTCTGTAAGCATATCAGGTCTCTAGTTTCGACGGGAAGCAATGACAGCTCGTCAGTGTCTCACACGAACCTCTGGTTCCACTTGTCTCCATCGTCGTCCACTATGACGTCACGCCAAGCTACTATACACTGCACTGCTCTCGGCCACGGTCAATCTGAAGTCTCTCACACGGACTCGAAATCGCGTACTCTGTAGCTTCATCATTCTGTAGCAGATGTCAGGCCGAACTGGTCCTCGGGAACACGTCCCAACCATCGGAGGAATACTCATCACTCGTCCGTCCTTGATCCATTCGCAACGCATCTGGGTAAGTTCCTTTATCCGAACTTGGTCAACTACCTCGTCGACAATGCCGAACTCTGGCCTGCTGGGTGTGCGCAACACGACCACTCCTGGTCTAGGTCTTCTCGTATCGTACTCCAGAAAGGTCCTGCCGAGGTTCCTTTCTCAAATCTCAATCCTGCCGAAATGCCCGGAAGTCATCATCCAATGCTGAAGCTAAAGCTTATTCCGGAACGGCTGCATACCTATCGCGCTTCTTTCTGGAAGGTATATCCATATACCACGCCTCTGGGTGCGTATAACATCTCTGATGTCGGCGGAGTGGGACGTCATCTCGTCGAAATATCTTGCGAACTCTTTTCTTCACTCTGCATCAGTGTCGACTGATTCGGACTCGTCTCATCATGGCTGCACGAACTGCGCTCCGACGGCTATGCTCGCACCTGGAGTCTCCCAAGCAGTGTCCCATCACGATATCCGAAAGATGTTGAACCATCCGATCGACTCGTCAGATCCTCATAATCCCCCAAGAGCTCACATCTCGGGTACAGTTTAATAGTATCGAGTACATGCCACAGCGTCGGTGGTCCAGCCGTAGAAGGGCAAACCCAAGCCTCACTAATGGCGCCGCGGAACCGCCGTAAACCCTAAGGTTCCAAGGCTGTCACACGGTCATTAAGTCGAGTTAGGGTTTCATTCTTCTAGAGGGTCCATAGAATCACCTGCATGTCTTTCCGTATACTTTAAACTTGGAAAATAGGCTCCTGACATTCGATCGTCTCAATCGACTCTCAACGAATCTGCGTGAAGTCGTCTCTAGCTGGAATCAATCCACCTGATGACCTCGCATCGGGGTAAGCGAACTCACCACGCGTCCTAGTCATCCATCCTCGGTGACTAGCAACTCGCTATCATCTCTCTAAGAACATGCTCATGCTGCAGTAGCTCCAATCATCTGGGCGATATCTCATCATTTGCAGCAGCAACTGGCTCATATGCCTGTACGCCGAACAACGCCTCAATCCTCCAGGAAAGGCAATACATAAGCGGTCATCTCTGAATCAGCCTGCTCTAGATCTGAGTAAGACTCTCCACACTGGAAATCTTCAACTCAACTGGGCCCGCTCTGGCGTAAAATCGGACGAATCACCTTCGTCTCTCAAATCGGGTAGACTAGCTATCATCTGTCGCATAACTGCCTGAAAGCTCCGGCAATCTCAGCTCGTAAGCTCCGAAAGCAACACCCTGTCAATCTCAGCGACAGCTGGTCCATCTGTCTGCACGGTAGGCGACATCACCATCTTTGAGGTATGCTGTACATCAACAGTCCTCTCTCAACTGGCAGCTCTAACAAAGGCCCGATCATCCGGTGCAAGACCAAGCACTCGCCTCCACTAGAGGTCACAATCACCAACACTAACTCGAGACGTTCCCATGTCACCAGAAAACACAAAGGTCGGCCCTCGTACCAAACGAGCTCACACCGGCCGTAACCCTAGCAGCAGCCCAAACTGCGCTCAAACACGGTGACAGGAATCTCAATCGAGTATCAAAGAGAGCACATCAGTGGCAAGAAGGGAAACAACAGATCCAAAGTGGATACATGATCATAGGAAGGAACAGTATCAATGAAGGTATGATCATGAAACTAATAGAATCGGGGATCTCAAATGGATGAATAATCCTGGATATAAAGAGAATCACTGATCTCGAAAGTATGTACATCCTAAGGTTCCTTAAGCGGAGTGGCGTGTCGTAAGTATGCCGCGGAACATACCAACGGTACGTCACTCTACTTTAGTCACCAAATCCATCAACCAAGGGTCATCCTAAAACGACGAAAGTTCGGGTTTACACCCCCTCGACCAAGTCTAAGTTCCGTAAGGTCAAGCCTAAGTTCCGTATATAAACAACTCCCTAGGCTCCACATAGTCAAACTTAGACTCGAACCAAGGTCAACCTAGCGCTCTGATACCAACTTTGTCACGACCCGAAAGAGCACGTGACTGGCCCTTGAACCATATGAAGTCTATAGGACTCCATCTGATCCAAGTAAGCCAAAAGCCCAGAAATCTAAAACCATTTTTGAGAATAAGTAAAGAAAACTGGTTTAAAGAAGTGAAGAAAAACATGTTTGAAATCAAGGTTTTTAAATAACTAAGCCGAATGTGCATTTGAAAACCGTACAGTCTTTTCTAAAATTTTCGGCAGAGTTTCTCTTGTAAAACTGGCCCCGAATGGGGTACAACATGAATAACAATATATAAAATGATAAAGGCATCCCCAAGCGGGAGCTAGCTCTTCGTCAATCGACGGTCACAACCACACGATGATATGATAATATACAACGCCAAGTGGCGAGGATCAAAATCAAGGAAAGCTCAAAAAGCAGCAAGAAAACCGCAATACTACTAAGCGCGACTCTAAGGTCGAATAATACCACACTGTCTCTAAGTCTGAAAGAATATACAAGTTTTTGGTTGATGGACAATTTCTAGATACAATGAAATACATGAATAAAATGGTGATTCTTGATGCGAAAGAATCCACCTACCAAAGCAAATCACCCGCAAGAAGGTAGTGTGCCAGAAATGCCGCAATGAAACCTGTACGGCAGAACCTGCAAGGACTGTGGCACAACGGGGGTGAGTTGCCAACTCGTGAATAGAAATATCTACAAGCAGAAACCGAATGCAAGACATAAACCTAAGTCAACGATCAGTAATACAATCCACAAGAGTGCATCTGAGTGTAATAAGGTGGCAAGGTAACATCTAATCATGTATGTAGTGCCAGGTACTCAGGTAATAACATGTCATCAGTGTAAGGTATGCCTGCATGAGGTAAGTATGATGAAATATCAATGATATCAATACACATATATTAGCGTCCCATACCACTAATATTGGTGTAAGGGTATATATAACAGCGCCCTCATACCCTGTTATATATACAAATGAAGTATGACAAGTGTAAATCCAGTCTGTATATGATCCATGTCTGTATATATGTGGAACCCGTCCACCTGTCACCCACTGACAGTAAGCATCATGTATGCAAGTATGAGGATATAAACAATATCATGGAAAACATCATGAAACCCGTGCCAAGCATCGACACGTAAATCCTCATCCATATGGGGCTCCGTCTGCGGTATCGGCCCTCGGCCCCGGCAGCACGAGTCAACCCATGTCCATCTCTGGGCTCCGTCTGCGGTAGCGGCCCGTCGGCCCCCGGCAGTACGCCCATCTCTCGGCTCCAGGCGGTATCCCCCGGATATCCGCCGAGCTCAAATACAATCACCGGTAGGTACTCGCCCGCCTCCAGGCTCAATCGGCATAACCCATCGATTATCTCGCCGAGGGGAACCATACCGGGCCCACCACGAACCCGCAAACGGATCATCACTCCTCGAATCGGGTTTCAAGCACACGTCTCAGCACCGAGAAAACGCGTGGTGGACGCACCCAAATATCATATCACGAGGTACCGGGTTTTCATAAAAGAACATCTTTTCTTAAATAATCCCACGGTCCTCAAAATCAGAAATCACATGAAAATCCACATCAAGAAGTAAATCCAATGCAATGTGCTATGCAATCAATCCATGATGTATGCGACATGTAAAGAGAGATAATCATATCGGAAATCATGCAACATGGAATAGTAATGTACATATGTCGGGAGGAACCGCTCCTTTAGAATGAATCAGTTTAAAGAATATCTTGCGGTCCTCAATCTCAATCAAGTCAGAATCATCTATGTTTGTGTACAGGTACATGTGTACAATATGCCAAGCAGTAATCATATCATGAATGCAACAGTACTACAGTGTAGTGGCATGGCAATTATCGATGATGAAGTGTGTGAGCCGGCAAATAGTGTACGTGAAACATACGCATCATCGATAATGGTGCTGGTGTCCTAACAGCATGATAATAATATAACAATGAACATATGCCAGCAATGCGAATAGCAGGAAAATGCAGATATCTAGTAGTCAACACCACAGTGAAGTATCTACTATGCAAACTACATCTAAGTATCCGGTCAATCAGGAGGGGTAGGTGTGGAAACCACCTAAATCTGAGTCGATACAATAAAAGTATATAGTCGGTGATCTCGCCTCAATGTCATATCATAAGATATCCTCGAGTTATGAGTGCGGATCTATCATCAATATCGGCTCGTACGGTAAATCATCGTACGGCATCCCCATAGCTGGGTAGGGGTCAGTATCTCACTGTCTCATCACATAACAGATATCACCATCGTCAGATCATATAGTCTGGAGTACTACTCTATGTCTAGTACAAAACGGTAACCTCAGTAAGTATGCATGCAGGGGTAAACACATATCCCAAGCCCGCAAGGATCACAAGTCATATCCCACATATGAATCGTATAAAATCACCGATCCCAGGGCACCCAGCCCACATCATCGACTCATCTCCAAAGTCATCACATATCATCAATCACAGTGCAAGTACAAGTGATAAGCAAGGGTGTGTGTAGGTGTAATTCTACCCTAGGGTTCGCGACTATGAACTACACTAGTCACTTCTAACCCTACATTATCCACAATACACCTAATATCACAATAAACTACATAGTAATCTATCTACGGACTGCGGGGGTGCTATACGCCATCCACCCGACTTCCCCCTGTAGATATAATCTACTCACCTTGCATCACCAATTGCGGACGTCACCACGTATTTGCTTGTCGTCCCGAAGTCTTCATGGGTACCTACACATCAAAATATCGTATATGCGTATTAAAACCAAATCCAATCTAAAACGGCGTATGAAATCCAAAACGATACGATAAGGGGCCTATAGGTGAGAACCTATGGCACGCCTTCAAAACCATCAATAAATCCTCTACATCGTCGTATAAACGACAATTAGTCGAGGCAAAACACATTCCACCATTTCAGAATCAAAAATACGGAATACGGAAACACGAATCCAAAATAGCAACTTAGGATATATGTCCCAGATTTCACCCTAGATAGAATCTGTCAAAACTAGAAGTACCCTGGGTCAACACTAGAGGAACAGGGGCTGTGCACAGAAAACGAGGAGAATGGCTAAGTATGCTAAGTCAAAGTCCACCTCTCTCTCACCTACCCTCATCATTATATTTTCCTTTCTTTTCCTTTTCTTTTAAAATCCAAACCTTCTCACATCAATAGTAATCCCAAAAGAAAACCATGGCTAGAAAAATGCACAAGTGTAGAAAAAGTGATATGTGCAAGTTTTGCACAAAATTGCCAAAAAACCCGATTAGCGATTTTAATCGCGATTAGCACTAAATTATTGTCAAACTAATCACAAAAACTTAAAAATGCCATAATCCACTAATTTACCCTATTTTAGAATTTTCCATAATTTTTCATAATTTTTTCTAACATTTTTCCTATTTATTTGCATTTAATATTAAAATAATCAATAAAATAATATTAAATTATAAAAATTCCCAAAATTAATATTTTATATTTTGAAAATGTTACAGTTTAATTCTTCACACTTAACCAAATGATCAAGTATCATCAAACATGATACAAATATGTGCACAAAAGTATATCACATATACAACTTGCACATCAAGTGAGAAAATCCATATAAAGTGAACCAATACTAGTTAATGCAAAGTAATATATCAAATATATAATTATACATTAAATCATTAAATCAACATTTGATTCAATGATCCGGTCATGTCGCACACAACCGACTAGTATTCAATGTATCGATTTATCGAATCAATGATTCGATAACTAGGTCATATCGAATATAACCAATCGAAACATTAACCGCGAGAATGAAATGCGGCATCACATACACGCATTATTCTCGCTCCCGTACATATCTCATATGCGCTCCTATTTCGTTTCGCTTGAGCCAGGAAACCTCTGTGTAGGACTCTAAAGACTCGTCAATACGCCGGTAGCAGATGATGATCATATCAAGCACCCACAAGCCGCAAGCGGTCTACTAAACGTAACGGCCATCCGGGTATTGATCGATCAGAAGATCGACGAGCTAGCCCGCTCACACTCCTGTGAATCCAACCAGTAACACTTACCGTACAGTCCGGTCTGTTCGTCTGATACGTCGCATATCAAGTCTAGGGGTGGTAAACGTCAGACCCCAATAACCGATAAGTCGTGCCGATGTGAGGTTCATAACGGGTCGAGAAACTACTGGTAACACTTACCAGCAAATCTCTGATCAGCCCTGGCCAGGGACTTCCCTGTTACGGCCAATCGAGCACAGCGCAACATCAACCCCCAATACCGGGAGAGACGAAACCCCTCCTATCGCTCATTGCCTCCATGTGACTCAGGACTGTACCCAAAGACCACCGTTTTGCACGCCCTCATGGACGTGGTAAGGTGGAGATCAAAGCACAGTGGGAATCACACAAGACTCTATGACGATCTCGGGTCTACAGACTAACCTGTACAAGTGTCACCTGAGAACTGCCATCTGACGTGAGGTATAATACCATCTGGGAGTTCTCGGCGAGTCCGTCCAGTGTACCCAGTCTCCACTGAGCACCCGTACACCATCTCTGATGTCAAACACCAATGGATATGGGATCATCCATCGCCCATCTCATGGGTCGAGAAGCTTATACGCTAGTCTACACTGGTATATCGATGCCCCGTCTCGATACACCCACGACTAGGGACCTTGAAGGATGTACTTATGGACTACCATGTCCCCACTAGTATGATCTGCATCATAGTCCAGGCAATCAAGTACACATCCTAAGGGCTTTACTAACATGTAACTATAAAACAGTTTAAAGAGACAAGTGTACATGTTAAGATAAAGAGTAACCAGATAGCATACTATCATATCGAGCAAGAAAGTCATCTCTATATATGTCCAAGCATCCAATATAATATACATCATCTGTACAATACTGGCCTCTAGGGCATACATACAACTAACACCTAGTTCATAAATGAACTCCAAATCCAAACTTCTTAGACTGTATCATCAACTGAACTTAATCAGTATCCTGCGTCATGCCTCCCTCAGTATCCGCTTGGACCTCCTGTCCAAACTACTGCCCCTCGTCAGAGGGAAAACTATAGCTCTGACAGTCACTCTGTCATCCAGGTCACCTTGGAAGCCTGGAATGATAACCGTCTCCCAAACGAGGCTGTCGTTATCATGTCCCTAGAACATCCACTTATGTTCTAAAACTGCTTCCGAACGTTTCTCCAAGATTGGATTAATATCAGCTTATTGCATCTAGTGCAAAAACATCTGGTGTGGTACTTGACATCTCATGATTGACTCAATTGCCTAAGCAAGTGATCTGCCAATCATGTGCATCCCTCTCCCCTTTAGTCTGTAAGATACCTTTAGAAAGGGTGACTCCATTACCTGCACGTACACTACCGTGCCAGGAGTCGTCCATTCCAAAACACCTTTAGAATGCTGTCTAAGTACCCAAATTGGGAAACTACCCAAATCTAGATCTAAAAACTATAGATCTAGTAACCAGAATGTTAGATATAATATCCAAGTCCTATGTGGAGAAACCACTGTATGACGACCAAAGTATAACCGATCGTAGTATAGGAACTTCACTTCCTATTCTGTGTATGTCATCCAAATACCAGGACATCACACCCTACTACCATCTTAACAGATCCATCCCCTATTCTGATGAAGTCAAACCTATGACTGTCACGTCAGAAATAGATGATCTATCTCCGCTATATCTGCTTTAGTCTCTAAATAGACACAAGCCACTTGTCCACTATACTTCCGCTGCTCCCACTGACTACGACAACCCTCTGGCAGAGTCATATACACTTGCACTTCTAAAGCCAGTTCAGAACGACGCTATACTCATCCTCCTGCCGGGTCTCACAGTCTGGAACAACAGCAATGGCAAGTCTGGGTAAACAAGAACCTCCCTGTCACTGTCTTTGAGCATACCGAAGTACCTCTCGAGTGCCTGAGGTTACCCACCATATCTGCGGAGTGGCCAATGGAATTCCAAATCAGATTGAATCTTTAGGTTCTCATCAAATTTTCCGTAATCGTTTATGGTTCTGGAATCACTTCCAGTTCTACCATACTCCCACTACTGTTTTCTGAAAAATTCCATTTTTGTCAAAACTGTGGCGAGTCAAGAACAATATCACTATTGATCTTCCAGATGGTAGAAAGTCAACCCTCGTCATAGCCCGGGTCGACCCACAAACAGCCATTACATAAACGTGCCTTGAGTAGTCCGGAGTCTGGTTTTAAGCACAAGACGGACGACTCCCCGTACCTTAACATCGTTAAGATATGAACTGTTCTATATCCAATATAGAAATAGAGGCACTGATTTAATTGAACCAGATTCAAATCATGCAGCTGTCTCCAGTGCATGTCAACAAAATGGAGAGAGGGCGATCAGCATTACTCAACTTAGGAGTACTTCCAATTATGAGTAACCTGAAAGAGAAGCAAGTTCTCTTAATCATTACTACCAACTGAATACCATACACAAGTATCCACATCTTCGATCTCCTTGAAGAATCCTGATACTTGCAACACCCGGTTCTCTACTTTATTCATATACCTATAACTTCTCAAAACTTAGACCTTGTGTCTCTACGAAATACTTGTCTAAGAACTAGAGAAGTCATAAGTAAACCGAATATAGTACGAGCACCAACCCCTCTGTCCTAATGGGCACTGGACAATATACAATACTCTGTATAAGTCCCTTGAGTCTAATAACTTATTCCCTGTGTGTCGTAGGTTGAAAACTGTACTTATGGTTAAGAAGAATTACACCGATGTTTAATGCTCCTAACCTAATCATCCACTGATATAGGTAAATGTCATGGACATAATTTCAAAAAGTTACATCTCACTCTATAAGAATAGACGTACAGATATATCAATTTGAAATTAGTGCATTACAACGGATATTCAAAACCAAATACTTGTCGTCTGGCAAACAACCCAGGTAATTTCCTCAAATATCACCAATTACAACGAATTCTGATATAATGAGGATGATCACCTAATTCCCAATAACTTACTCCCACTCATCGTCTGTAAAACCATACAGATGTGAGAATCATACCTGGTAAATACATACCCTGGAGCAAGTGTCTAATTGGGAAATCAGTTTTCTTTTAACAATACACGGTGAAACTGAAACATTGAAATGTTTCGTAGGGGTATCCTGGTATTCCTAGTAATGCCTCTTCCATTATCAGATTCACAACTGCAACCGTATACTTCTATGCCATCTCTCTACATCTCTTCATATGTCTTTAGTCATTACCTTCTGCACACCCCTTTAGGCCAAATGGTTTTCTTCCTTCCCTACCGTTCAGCACCAGCCTATGGTTTGGAAGAAGACTATCCAATAAGCATAATGGGTGTACTGTCCTAATCCTAGGAGCACTCGCAATGCGAAAGAAGGTGAAGATAAAAGACAACCGAATAAATCTTATTCCTATTTCTCCTGAACTAGAATCCATCCCCGAACTGGAATAAGTTCCTTTCGAGTTCGTATATAACCATACGATGGAGTATCCAAATAACTGTGGATCTTCGTAGTGATACGGAGTGTCCTGGAGAAATACAAAGGTGAAGTGGGAGTGGTAATGAAATACTTGGTTTGGTCATGAATAGCAGTCGCAATTTACTTTGCCCTCTTACTAATCCCTTTATTTGTCTTTACATAATACCTTCTGCACACCATCGTTAGGCTAATTGGTTTTCTTCATTCCCTACTGGTCGGCACCTGTCTATGGTTTGGAAGAAGACTATCCAATTTGCGTAATAGGTGTACTGTCCTAATCCAAGGAGCACTCGCAACCTAAGAGAAGGTAAAAGGAAAAGACAACTGAATAGTCCTATTCGTTTTCTCCAGAACCGGAAACCATCCTCGAATAAATTCCTTCGAGTTCGTATATAACCATATGATGGTTTTATCCAATGGAAGTGGACGTTCGTAGTAATACGGGGTGTCCTGGAGAAAAGGGTAAAAGTAGGAGTGGCAATGAGGTATGCAACTCTGACAATCCAAAAACCAGTGTTTTAAGAAGGTTCGGTTAATCTTGGTCACTGAGTCATAGTCTAGGGTCGGGTCATGGTCGCTGCCAAAAAGAGAGAGAGAGAAAAGAAACACTCAGCGTGCACTCTAACCTAGATTAGAATGGTTACCAATTTATCTAATCAGGAAACCTCCCACTGTAACGTCAAATTCTCCTCCAAACCTGAAAGAAGAATTAGTCGGGAACACCCGAGGAGTAAACCAACTCATCAGTGGGAATCAGGATCCAACTATCATCGCATGATAACGTGACGGAATCCACTCACGTTATCACACTCCAGAAGGTATGCGCATGCCTGGCAAGTTTCAGTTTCTTTAGAAACTCCCGATGTGATTTTTACCCCTAGGACCCAAGTGACCTTGACACAGTCAACAAATCAAAGAGTCCTAGTCAAGTTCAACCCGTCATTATTCTAGATTGCATTAAACCCACCCGTACAAGCCCTTGACACGGTCAACAAGGCCGCACGACTGTCCTAACCAATCTCATTAATATGCCACAAACCAACACTACTTAGCTACCGTACACTACGCCTTGACACAGTCAACAAACGCAGCGTGAATACTAAGTAATATTTGTAAGAAATGACGGAGGGCTACGTCTAGTTTTTGGCGAAAAACTTTTAACGTAATGAACTTGATATCGTTGAAGGAACTGCATAACTTTTTATAAAAATATAGTGACGAAAACCTTTGCTAAAGAGGTCACTCCCGGTGAAGGGATCTCGGCTCTTTCCCCGTAGAATGAGGTGCAGGATATTCCAACTGAATACCACGATGCAAAGCAAAAGTAATCGGCTATAGTGAAGTTATTACCTTGACGCAAACTTCTGTCCAAGGGGTCACTCCCGGTGAAGGGATCTCGTCCCTTGCCTCGTCGACTGAGGTGCTGGATATTCATAACCGAATACCACTGTGCAAAACAAAAGAGAACGTCCTTGCAATAACAGCTTTTAGAAAAATGTTCCAACAACATCAGAATAGGTTTGTTTAGCTTGCATCGATCCGAATCAATGCAGTCCCATCAATTGATCACACCAATAAAGAACAAAATTAATGATGTACGTATATGCCATCCGCATTCGCCACTGGGTCCCGTCATTACCCGTTAGGTTACTTAACTAACGACGGAGCGGGGACTGGACTAGCGCGGATGCAAAACATATACAACATCTACTAGTATATATATCAATATATAATATTCACTCAAGGCGTAATAAAATGCAACATCACAGAAATGTAATAAGCATCACAGAACAATACAGATATCTGGGATCCCCGGGTTTCATAGAGCCGCTACTGAAACCCGACATTCCCCTGGTCGTGTGGATAGCCTGTGCAATGAAATCCTAGACCCCTACGGGCGCGGCAAGTTACCCGCTAAAATCTGAAGTGAGGCAGCCCCCTTCAACAACGTGAATGGACCACCCAGCACTTCACGGAATCCGGTAACTTGGGCACCCCTCCTGGGTCAACCTGTACCCCCTACGAGTGCGGCGAATAGCCCGCCAATTCTAGAATGAGGCCCCCTCCGTCTCAACACCATGAGATGCGGGCCCGTTGCCCTCTAGAACCCGGCTACCCGTGCACCCCTCCGCGGGGTAATCCTAGTACAGAAAGTGAAATATACATACAACGGGTACATCAACCTCAGCCCGGTCGTACCCCGAAAGAATAATATACAAACAGGCAGTGACGGCAGTCCACATGTCGGACGCTCGTCCCACAGTATCAAATGTACATATAAAACGAAACTGTACTACCATTGCATCCAGGCTATCCCCCACGACCAATCCGCAACATCACAGCACAACACAGAACATCAACGTGAATGTCACGTTCGCAAATCCGTCTAAAAGGGCTATAGCAGTTAGACTGGATTTACCGATCAAGTGACATTCACGGTCACAGATATAATGTAAATACTGTGAACTAACATGTTTAAAATTTTCGATCGATCAAATTTACCGAAATGGGCCCCAAGCACTACTGTAGCACTCAAAGAAAATCTGGGCCCAAAAATAATATACCAAAAACCCCAATATCAATTCATAAAGCTACTGTGAAAATTTCGTACGGAGTTGACCAATTCCTGCCGCGGAACCGCGGCCATGACAGGGGTTTGGCCGCGGTTCCGCGGTCCTACTGTAGCAACAACGTATCAAATTATTACAGAATGCTTAAAATTGCCTGCACGAATTTCTGCAATGTACTGAAAAAAATTTCGAGCAATAAAAAATTCGACAGAAACTGATGCACTTGAAATCGCGGTTTTTTTTTTTTGAAAATCCGATCGATCAAACTTGTAAACATGTTAGAGCAAGCTAGACTAGGTTAATGGCCTGGCTCTGATACCATGTTGGTGCACGGCAGCGCCCCGGCCGTCTTTCTGAGGCCAAAATGCGGAAACAAAAATTTTCTTAACTTTAAACCGGCGCCACCGCGGACCATAAACCCGGATCGGGCCATTAACCTAATCCTAGCAAACTAGAGAAGGGGTAGAGAGATATACCGAGCGATCCGTGTCCTTCGGTCTTCTCGTCGTCGTCCCGATCTCCCCGCGGAATCTCCGGTCTTCATCTCCTTGTCGGAAGGGCACCACATCGCCGGGTTCTTTTACGGGCTCCCACCTCTGGACCGAGACAACTCGGGCACGAAGTTGGCGAGCCGACGTGCCCAAGAATTGTTGTAGATTAGTGTGGGACTCTATGTCTTATGGGGTTGTATGAAGTTGCCATTTTTAGTGGAGGTAATGAAATGAACCTTTTGTAGATGAACTTGGGGATTTTTGCAAGCATGAAAAGAACCAAAATCCCTTCATGAAATTTTTGGCAGCCCCCTCTTCTCATTTGGCCGGCCATGCTTCAAGGAGGGAATGAGAGGAAAGAGTGAGTGGATCAAAAATGAGTGAGCCAAATAATGCAAGAGAGAGAAAGGGTTATCATGATGAAGAGAAATGATCACCACACAAGTCCAACACTCCATCGACCATCATAACTACAAAGGTCAAACAATCATGAACCATGGAGTCAATGGAAGCTACACCCATCATGAAAACCATCATGAAGCAAAAGTCTTCTCAATTGTTAATTGCACAATTGCAAATAACCCCCTCCACTAAATTTCAGCCAATGAAAGATACAAAGAAAAATGGCCGAAACGGAAAGCGGACTGGCAACTTCAGAAAACAGATCCCGTAATAAATTACAGGAAAACCCCGCGACTGTATATACATACCCGCATTTGTATTCCGACCGAATACAAATGCAATGAGACAAAATCTACACTGTACAATATTAGGATCCGGCTTAAACCAAAGCCCGCTAGTATTATCCGTCCGATCATGATCCGTGCAATACCGCACGTATCTGATCGAACCCTGCCATATCTCCATACGGCCTCTACAGCGTTTCGCCCGAAACTTGAGAAACGGTCTGTGGGGGACTCTAAAGACTCGTCAATACTTTGGTTGTGGATTTAACCACTAGCACGTCAGAGGTATTATCCATACGTAACGGGCTACCAGGTATTGACTAAAAGGGACATCGATGAGCGAACTCATCCTGACACCCTACTGAGCCTGTCAGTGACAATATCCGTACAGTCCGGTCCGTTCGTCTATGAGCATCGCATGGCGGGCCTAGGGGGTTGGTAAAAGTCAGACCCCCAAAAGCGGTAGAAGTCGTGTCGGAGTGTAGCCCAGAACACCCTGAGATACTACTGGAATACCTACCAGTAAATCTCCTGCCTCGGCCAAGGGCTTTGTGTAATGGCTCTCCTAGACACAGCGCGACCTCACCCCCAATACCGGGAGAGACGAACCCCTGCAGATCCGCTCACTGCCTCCATATGGCTCGGGACTGTACCCAACTAAAACCTGTTTGCACGACTCCTTTGGGCCGTGGTAGGGTAGTAATCAAAGTACAGTGGGAACTCACACGAGATAAATGACGATCCCAGGTCGATGAACTAACCTGTACACATGTCACCAGGGAATTGCTATCTGACGTCAGGTATAAGACCAACTAGCATGTTCCCGGCGAGTCCAGTCCGGTGTACTCATAACCCAATGTGCACCTGTATACATCTTAGGTGAACCAACTGACACCAGTGGCTTGTGAGACCGGCCACCGCCCCTCGTCGGGGTCTCGACTGTATACACTAGTCTACTCTGGAGTATCGATGCCCTGTCTCGAAACTCCCACGACTAGGGACCTTTTAAGGATGTGCTTATAGACCCCAGCTCCCACGTATATGATCGCCATCATACTGCTGGTCGTCAAGCAAGAATCCTAAGGGCTCTATCAACGTGTAATAGTGACCTGTAAGGTCACCTGAAGCAGTACACGATGATAAAGATAAACCAGATAGCATACTATCATCTTGAGTAAGACTGTCCTATCGGCATAGGTCCTCCCTCAATCATTGCAATCACGTGCCTGTGATCCAATAATTGACTCTGAGGGCACTATCTCCAACACATACATATCCCTAGCATCCATATGTATACATATACAATACTGGCCTCTAGGGCATACATATCCAACAATCTCCTACTTGCACTAAAGGCCAGTAATTGGCGTATCGAATACCCAACATCTGCTCTAAGGCCATCTGCTGGCGTACCGCATACCCAACATCTCAAAAAGTCGCTCGAACTATGCTTGAGGGAGAGCCTTTGTAAATGGATCCGCCGTATTCTCTTTTGTATCCACTTTCCGGACCTCGATCTCCTGGCGATCTACGATCTCCCTGATCAGGTGATACCGCCTTAAGATGTGTCTGGATTTCTGATGAAACCGTGGTTCCTTCGCTAAAACTATAGCCCCATTGTTGTCACGGTACACAGGTATCGAATCAACAATGGACGGAACTACCTGAAGTTCAGCTATGAACTTCTTTATCCAGACCGCTTCTTTTGCGGCATCGCTTGCAGCAATGTATTCAGCCTCCATCGTCGAGTCTGCGACGGTATCCTGTTTGGAACTCCTCAAACACACCGCCTCTCCGTTGAGGGTAAACACAAAATCCGAGACAGACTTGTTGTCATCGTTGTCACTCTGGAAGCTTGAATTGGTAAAGGACTCGACCCTGAGGTCTCCATTACCGTAAACCAGGAACATCTCCTTAGTCCTTCTCAGGTACTTGAGAATATTCTCTACTGCTGTCCAGTGGTTCTCATCTGGGTCTGACTGATACCGGCTCACCACGCTTAGCGCGTAAGCTACATCTGGTCGTGTACACAGCATTACATACATTATAAATCCTACCGCCGAAGCGTAGGGTATAGTGCTCATGCGAACCCTCTCCTCGTCAGTCTTGGGAGATATCTCCTTGGAGAGGGTGATTCCGTGCAATGCGGATATATTACCACGCTTGGAATCTTCCATACTAAATCTCTTTAGTACGGTCTTTATGTACCTGGACTGTGAAAGTCCCAATAATCTCTTAGATCTATCTCTATAGATCTTGATCCCCAGAATGTATGAGGCATCACCCAGGTCCTTCATGGAGAACCTTCGTGACAAGAACACTTGACCGATTGTAGCATAGGAATATCATTTCCTATCAAAAGAATGCCGTCCACGTACAAGACTAGGATATGACAGTTCGGCCTACAATCTTCTTATAAATACATGGCTCATCTTCATTCTTGATGAAGTCAAATTCTTTGACTGTTTCATCAAAACAGATGTTCCAGCTCCGCGATGCCTGCTTTAATCCATAAATGGATTTAAGCAACTTGCACACCTTTCCGCTGCTCCCACTGTCTACAAAACCTTCTGGCTGATCCATATAAACGCACTCTTCCAAACTTCCATTTAGAAAAGCCGTTGTTACATCCATCTGCCAAATCTCATAGTCAGGGAAGGCAGCAATGGCAAGTAGGATCCGAATGGATTTAAGTATAGCCACTGGAGAAAAGGTTTCGTCATAGTCCACACCTGGTCTTTGGCGAAAACCTTTTGTAACGAGTCTAGCCTTATAGGTTTCCACCTGTCCATCTTGTAACATTTCATAAAATATAAAATATTATTTTTGGAATTTAATATTAAAATAATATATTTCGCGAAAATTACCCGATTTGCGAATTTGGGGTTTTCGTAAAATGGTATAAATATATGCCAATATTTGTGAAATAATTGGAGATTAAAATGATTTATTCATTTAAATATAAATTTATCGGATTTGGCATTTTTATAATTAATTACATGCAGTTTAAATAAAAATTGATCAGTGCACTACTAATCGCGATTAAGCCAAATCCGTGTTTCTACAGTTTTCCATGGCTAGTGCACCATGACATGTTGCTTGTTGTTTCATTTTAATTGTTTTGTGTGTTTGATTTTAATGAGTGGGGGGAAAAGAAAAGAAAAGAAAAGAGAAAAGGGAAGCTAAAAGACGGAGGAATTATTGAGAGAGTGAGAGTAAGTGAGGGTGAGAATAAGAGAGAGGGGGGCTGCCATTCCTTCATCCTCCCCCATTATTTTCCTTCAACTCCTCCATCTCCAAGCTTTCCCTCCACCTCCACCTCCAAGTGTCATCTCCATTTCTTCACCAAAACCCTACACTTTCTTCATTAAAAATGATCCGCACTTCATCCTCAACACATTGGACCTTGCAAGTTTGAATTTTGGAGACTTTGGGGAAGCTAGGGTTTTTCTTGAGTTGCCCAAATGAGGTATATCTTATTTTATTTAGTTTAGTTTTAGTTTCTTGCATCCTAGTTTAGTTTAGAATGTGATTTGGTTAGGGTATGTGATGGTTGGAAATTCCTAGAGAGGGTTTGGGTAATTATGTGGATTGGTGATATGTAGTGGCTGTTTACTTAACCCTTAGTGGTGTTTTGCTGGCCAAGACCATAGATTAGCACCAAAACACGAAGTTAGAATTTCCCGACATCGTAAATTTGACAGTTTGTGAGTATATCTGGGAATCTGGAGTGACCCGAGACTACCACAAATTAAGTTCCCATGACTGTGAGACGTGCAGGAAACCATGAAGCAACACCTGAAACCCTAGCCCCTAATGAGCTTTTCTGGCCGCAAATTAATTCATTGTGGCCGCAAATTGCGGCCACATTAGAGGGGAAATTGGTGATTTTTGGTCAGTAATCTTGTTATCTGATATCTAGACTAACCATGTATGCAAAATTCCCTAGTTTGGCCTAGGGTGAAATCTGGGAGTGGTTTTCCTAGGTTGTTGTTTTCGTGTTTTGCGATTTATGAACTTGGGTTTTGATATTGATATTTTATTTAGTCGTTGGATGTTTGTACGTCAACAATAAGGGTTGTTTGATTGATTTGCATGCGTAGGCTATAGGTTCTAACCTATGAGCGCACCGTGTGCCGTATTGGTTTTCCGGATTTGATTTTAATAAGAATTGCGATTATGTATTTATTGTAGGTACCTTCGTGTGGATTCCGAGATGATGAATCATATCGACTACGGCTGAACAAGGAGTTCCGCGGGTGAGTAGATTTATATCTACGGAGGAAGTCGGGTGGATGGCGTATAGCACCCCCGCAAATTTGATGGAAACCAATATATAGAATATGGTTAAGGAAACCTATATTAGAAAACTATGGAGATGGTTATTTAAGATAGTTAGATATGATCGGAATATAAGATAGTTAGAAATGATGTCTCGGATTGGTACATAAATAAGGATATGATAAGTGAATGTGAATCACGATATATAGATAGGTAGTGCACGAGAATAAGTTGGAGATTTAGAGTAGCATGACACGAGATTAATAAGGTAGAATGTATATATAAAACTGACTTAATGTAAGATGACTTAATGTGAAATGAATATACGATGTGATATGATGACTTGATTGATATGTCGGTATACGGATACGAGTCGATAAGAGATTGATACCTTTGCCGGTCCCCTGATATGAGATTGTTATGGATGTGACCTGGGATATAGGCATATAGATATATATAATGTTATGAATCATGAGTGATATGCCGTACGAGACGTTAGGTCCGTACCCTTATTGTCATATAGGTTGATAGGATCCCTAATGGTTTAATGCCGCCGTACGATGATTTACCGTACGTGATGAGTTTTTTGATGATTGATCCATACCCTTGACTAAAGGCTACCGTATGATGGATTATACCGTACGTAATGTGAGGCCGGATGCCGATTGATAGATTCACCGACTTGGATATATTGTAGAGACGTATACCTTATAGAATTGCGCCCATGATTTACTTTATGCTACGTTCATGTCGCTCTCATTGCATTATATATACCTGTACTAGTACACCTACACCATTATCGATGATGCGTATGTTACACTTACACAGATTGGCCAGCTCACACACTTCATCATCGATAATTTCTATGTCACTTACACAGTAGAATTGTCACATCATTATGATATGTCGCATGATATACTGATATTGTCATATAACCGTTCCATGTTGCATGATATACTGATATTGTCACATTTCTGTTCTATGTTGCATATATCATGCTTTACGATTATATGTACTGAGATGCTGTTTTCATGAGATTTCTGGATTTGAGAACCATGGTTATTTCAAAAGAAAGTATATATTGTTTTAAAAACCCGGTTTCTCTTGATATGATATTTTGAGACGTCCACCATGTGTTTTCTCGGTTCTGAGATTGGCATATGAAACCCGATTCGAGGAGCGGTAGGCACCGTCTGCAGGTATATGGTGGACTCGGTGAGGTGCCCCGGGGCAAGAAGACTCGTATTGTTAGGCGGTGAGCCTGGCAGGGGAGCACTACCTACCGGTGATAGTATTTGGATCTGGCGGTTATCCGGAGGATACCAACCGGAGTCATGAGATAGATATGAGGGCCGACCAGAGTATGCGGCGCCTGAGGGCCGATCTGAGGATGCGGCGCCTGAGATATGAGGATTTACATGTCGATACTGGACACGGGTTTCATGATGTTTCGAGTGTCGGTGTTGGACACTCAGGTTCCATGATTTGATGTGTCATTGATGGACACACGTTCTTTGATATCTTCATACATTTACATGCATATGCTTTCATGATGTTTCGAGTGAACGAGATCCACATGCATACAGGCATTGATTATATTGTTGGATGATATCCACATGCATACAGGCATTGATTATTGTTAGCACATATTTACATATGGTCACCCTAGATGTCATAGTTTTACCTTCATGATATAGTTGACCTAGGAAATCGTTGTTTTATTCGATTTCTACCTGATGATACTTTCTACTCACGAGTTGGCAACCCACCCTCGTTGTGCCACAGTTCTTGCAGGTTGACCGCATGGATCAGTAGCGGCATCGCTGGCACACAGCTTGCGTTCGGGTGATTTGCTTTGGTAGGTGGTACATATTGGACCGTGCCACTATTGTATTTACTATTCCTGTTGTATCTAGTTAACTCCATCAATCAGAAATTAGTATTTGTATAAGTAGCAAGACTTAGCAAGACTTGTAGTTGTGAGACTTAGAGCGATGAGTTATATGTTCGCTTGGTGGGTTGATGTATTGCTTTATTCATTACTCTTTGTGTTGATTTTCGCCGTTGGGCGTCGTATACATATATTCTGTCTTGCGTGGTTGTGATTCCGCCGATTGGCAACGAGCTAGCTCCCGTTTGGGGATGCCTTTTATATTATCATGTGTATGTGGTTTTAGATCAAAATATACAAAGGAGGTGCTGCCTAAATTTTTAAAAGACGAAACATGTTTTTCAACTAATATAATCCACTTGCATTTTCATGTTCCTTTATCTATGTATTTAAGAAAACTTTTGATTTCATCATACCTTTATTTCAAAACTTTACCTCTTTTATTTTCTAAAAAGGGTTTAGATTTCTGGGCTTCGGCTTACTTAATTTACATTGCGCCTTTAGATGTTGCATGAATTAAGTGCCGGTCACGAACTAAATTTCGGGTCGTGACACATCTACACCAAGTTTCCTTTTCTAGATCCATTTGCATCCAACGGGTTTTACCCCAGGTGGAGCAATATCCAAGGTCCACACTTTATTGGTGTACATGGACTCCATTTCAGATCGCATAGCATCCAGCCACTTATCAGAGTCCCTACTGATAATGGCCTACCTGTAACTAGTAGGATCATCTTCTTCCTAGATGCAATCCTCTCGATCCCCATCTATGAGAAAACCGTAGTATCTCTCGGGCGGATGAGAAATCCTACCAGATCTGCGGAGTGGCTGAGGTTCGTCTAGGATTATTGAATTCTCTGGTTCTACCAAATCTTCAGTTATAGCTTGTCCCTCTGAAATTTCTTCCAGTTCTACCGTGCTTCCACTAATTTCTTTTGCAAGAAATTCCCTCTCTAAAAAGACGGCGTGGCGAGCAACAAACACCTTCTGTTCCTCAGTGTGGTAGAACGGATATCCTTATGAATGCTTAGGATATCCTACAAACTTACACAAAACTGACCGTGCCTCGAGTTTGTCCGGGTTCTGCTTCTTTACATAAGCTGGACAACCCCATATCTTAATAAAATTAAGGTATGGTCTCTTCCGCTCCCACAGTGCATGTGGAGTGGTAGGCACTGCTTTGGTAGGAACCCTATTCAATACATATATTGTCGTTTCAAGGGCATATCCCCAGAATGAAAGAGGCAACTCGGCATTACTCATCATGGAGCGAACCATATCCAATAGGGTATGGTTCCTCCGCTCCGATACACCGTTGTGCTGTTGTGTATACGGAGGAGTAAGCTGAGAAAGAATTCCATTCTCTTTTAGGTATTCTAGGAATTCAGTGCTTAAGTACTCCCCTCCTCTATCAGATCGGAAGATCTTAATACTTTTGCCAGTCTGGTTCTCTACTTCGTTTCTGAATTGTTTGAATTTCTCAAAAGCTTCAGATTTGTGTTTCATAAGATACACATATCCGAACCCAAAGAGATCGTCAGTGAATGTGATGAAGTACGAGAACCCACCCCTTGCATGTATAGACATTGGACCATATACATCGCTGTGTATGAGTTCCAAGAGCTCTGTTGCTCTTTCTCCGTGTTCGGTGAACGGAGATTTGGTCATCTTGACAAGTTTCATAAGATGAAAATTTGAACGTATCCAAAAGTCCATCTTTATGCAACTTACTCAGTCTTTTCTCTCCGATATGACCAAGTCTACAATGCCACAAGTAGGATTCGTTCACATCTGAACTCTTTTTCTTGCGTGTGTTTTGTATGCTGAGAACTGTGTTTTGATTAAGAACATAGATACCATTACACAGTGTACCTTCTGCAACCAATACCTGACTAAGGTAAATGTTCATGATATTTCTATCAAGAACAAACTTATATCCATCTTTATCAAGTAAAGAGACTGATATGATGTTGCAAACCATGGAAGGTACATAGTAGCAGTTGTTCAAAATCATAGTATTGTCAATTGGCAATGCTAGGTGATATTCACCGACGGCAGAAGCATCAACCTGTGCTCCGTTCCCTATTCTGAGGGACATATCACCAGGTCCAACCATTCTACTTTTTCTCAGTCCTCGTAATAAATTACAGATATGAGATCCCGATCCGGTATCGAGTAACCAGGAGGTAGGACTGACCGAAAAGCAGTTCTCAACTACAAGAACACCTAAAGGAGATGCAATAGTATGCTTCTTCTTCGATGAGGTCATCAAGGAATTCATGCTTTCCTCTTTCTCTTGCTCATACTCATGACTGATGTCATAGTTTAGAGTCGAACCGACGTTCCCCAGCCCCGAATAAGAATTCGGATCGGTCAAGCGATACATTTTATTATCTTGATTAGGGCGTGAAATGGTTGCAACCTGGAGAGAGAGAAAAGAAACACTTAGCGTGTGCTCTTGCAAGATTAGATTGGTTATTAATTTATCTAACCAGGATGGCTCCCACTGTTTCCTCAAATTCTTCTTCAAATCCTAAAAGAAGAACTAGTCAGGATTAATCGCACGTCACAATACTTGCCTGACCTTTCAGCCAGGCTGGTGTCGGTACTTCGAGGGAGGTTTTCCAACGCTTTCGCGAAGTTCCTTAATTACATAACCACTTTTCCCTGGAGGCGTAGCCCCGCTAACACCGTTCTAGACACCTACTTGGTTTATAGTATTGATTGTTAAGTGAAATAATCTCCTGAGAGTAATCCTACTCATCAGTGGGATCAGGATCCAACTATCATTGTGTGATGACCTAGATGGAATCCACTCTAGTCACCACACTCCAGAAGGTATGCTAAATCTACAAGTTTCCTGTATGTTTGAAACTCCCGATGTGGTTTTTGCCCCTAACGACCTATAACCTTGACGCTTGCCAACAAGTCATAGGCCACTAGTCAAGTTCAACCCGTCATTATCCTGGATTAACACGAACCCACCCGCACAAACTCTTGACGCTTGCCAACAAAGCTGTACGACTGTCTCGATTAATCGCATATCTATGCAACAGATAAACATCACTCAGCTACCGTTCACTGTGTCTTGATGCTTGCCAACAAACATAGCACGAATACTAGGTGGTACCCATCTGAAATGACGGAGGGCTACGGCTGGATTTTTGGTGAAAAACCCGTTAACGTAATGAACTTGATATTGTTGAAGGAACCTGAGTAGTTTTGAAAAGGAGTGGTTTAGGCTCCGCTTTTGAAAACTTGTGGTTTTGAAAAAAAACCCGAGTAATCTACGGTATAGACGTTTGCTCAAGAGGTCACTCCCCGCGAAGGGATCTCGGATCCTGCCTCCTGGAATGAGGTGCTGGATATTCACAACCAAATACCACTATGCAAAGCGAAAGACTATAACTATAGTTTTTTCGAAATTTGTTCCAACAACATCTTTTTAGGTTTCTTTTCTTGCATTAATCAAAATTAATGTGGTCCCATCATTTTAATCCATCACACCAGAAAAGAATGAAAATACGATGTACGTATATGCCATCCGCATTCGCCACTGGGCCCCGTCATCACCCGTTAGGTTACTTAACTAACGACAGAGCGGGGGCTGGACTAGCCCGGGTGCAAAACATATACAACATCTACTAGTACATAAATAAGTATATATAACATTCGTCCCAGGCATGATAATAAGCAACATCACATAATCTCAGCCAATAATACAGAAAGGTGGATAATCTTGGAGCCTCGGGTTTCATTTGAGCCACAAATAAAACCCGACGTTCCCGGTCGTGTGGATAGCCTGTGCAATGAATACCTGGACCCCTGTGAGCGCGGCAAGTTACCCGCCAATCCCAGAAGTGGGGAAGCCCCCTTCAACAAAGTGAATGGGTCACCCAGCACCTCACGGAATCTGGTAACTTGGGCGCCCCTCCGTGGGTCATCATATACCCCTTACGAGTGCAGCGAATAGCCCGCCAGTTCTAGAATGAAGCCCCCTCCATCTCAACTCCATGAGATGCGGGCTTGTTGCCTTCTAGAACCCGGCTATTCGTGCACTCCACCGCGGGGTAATCCTAGTACAGAAAATGAAAATAATATGTACAAATGGTGACATCGACCTCAACCCGGTCGTGTCCCAAACAAATAATATACAACCCGGAAAAGACGGCAGTCCACATGTCGGACGCTCACCCCGCAATAACAAATGTACAAATGAATCTTAAACTGTACCACTAACATTGCACCACATGCTATCCACCATCACTATCCAACCACAATCACAGCACAAGCACAGAACATCAACGTGAATGTCATGTTCGCAAACTCGTCTAAAAGAACATATAGCAATTAGACGAGTCATACCGGTCGCAGATAAAAGTGAATGTGATGATAAACTTTTAAACAGTGTTAAATTATCAACTTCGAAACACCCCCAAATAACCCCAAACAACTGGATAAAACCATATCAAAACTAGGCTAAACTAGCAATACCACTGAACCAACATTCCAGAGACCAGACCAGACCCAAACTCCTGTACAGGGCCAGCCAGCTCGGAAATTCTTGCAATGCGGCCGGTCCAATACGAATGAAATTGGCTCGTATTTGGGGTGTAGTCTATTGGTGATATAAGTAGTATTCTGCAGTTGCTTAAATAATTTTTTGAAGACTCTGAAAATTCAACAGAAACTGGAATATGCAGTGCATTGTTTCGGGGTTGTTTCGGTTTCGATACTTTAAACATTGTTTAAACTGCTAGTGTAGGGTTTATGGGCTGGCTCTGATACCATGAAGGGTTACGCTAGCGCCCCGGCCATCTCCCGTGGCTAAATGCGGAACAAAAATTTTATAACGATACGAAACTTGGCGCTAGAATAACACTAAACCCGGATCTTAACCATAAACCTAACTAGCAAATTAAGAAGCTATCTACTATGAGAAGAGTTTATACCAAGAGGCTCAAGTCCTTCGGGTCTTCACTCCACTCCTTTAGCAGGCTCCTTGTAGTGTCCATGATCAAGCTTGAACTTCAGCCTCTTCGCGTCAATGATGATCCACCCGAGAGTGACTACCAAGAGCTCCTACCTCCTAATTGAGCTAACTAGAATACTTAGCTTGCTAATCTAAGTAGACTAGAGTGTGTAGAGAGTGATTATGGAATGCTTTGTCTCACTAACCTTAGGTTTCTCAACTTATGAGACAATTAGGGTTAGTTTTTGAAGAAGAGAGCAAGGAGAAGATGAGAGTGTAGAGTGAGCTCAAAAAAAATGAAGAATGGCTAAGTGAATGAGATAATAATGCAAGCAAAAATATCTCCACAAAATATCAACCATGGAAGAATAGTAAACCATGAGTCTGTTAGTTATGTATATGCCATAGAGGCCACTGTTGTATATATGATGTATATTATAGTGGATGCTTGGATATATATAGAGAGGACTTTCTTGCTCGATATGATAGTATGCTATCTGGTTGCTCTTTGTCTTAACATGTTGACTGGTATTGGGTTACTGTCTTGCTCTCACATGTTGATAAAGCCCTTAGGATATGTACTTGACTACTGGGACTATGATGCAGATCATACTAGTGGGGCCAGGGTAGTCTACGAGTACATCCTATAACTGTTCCTAGTCGAGGGTGTATCGAGACAGGGCATCGATACACCAGTGTAGACTAGCGTATACGCATCTTGACCCATATGATGGGCGATGGATGATCCCACATCCATTGGTGTTTGACATCAATGATGGTATACGGGTGCTCAGTGGAGACTGGGTACACTGAACGGACTCGCCGAGAACTCCTAGATGGTATTATACCTATCGTCAGATAGCAGTTCTCTGGTGACACTGGTACAGGTTAGTCTGTAGACCCGAGATCGTCATAGAGTCTTGTGTGATTCCCACTGTGCTTTGATTTCCACCTTACAACGTTCAAGAGAACGTGCAAAATGGTGGCTTTTGGGTACAGTCCCGAATCACATGGAGACAATGAGCGATAGGAGGGGTTTCGTCTCTCCCGGTATTGGGGGTTGATGTTGCGCTGTGTTCGATTGGCTATAACTGTAAGTCCCTGGCCAGAGATGACATGGAGATATACTGGTAAGTGTTATCAGTAGTTTCTCGACCCGTTATGAGCCTCACATCGACACGACTTATCGGTTGCTGGGGTCTGACGTTTACCACCCCTAGACTGGATATGTGACATATCAGACGAAGAGACCGGACTGTACGGTAGTGTTACTGATTGGATTTACAGGAGTATGTACAGGCTTGCTTGTTGATCTTCTGGTCGCTCAATACCCTGGTGGCTGTTACGTTTAGCTGACCGCTTGTAGCTTGAGGGTGTTTGATATGATCATCACCTACTGCCGGCGTATTGACGAGTCTTTAGAGTTCTACATAGAGGTTTCCTGGCTCAGGCGAAATGGAGTAGGAGCACATATGTGATATGTGCGGGATCGAGATTGATACGCGTATGTGATACCGTATTCTATTCTCGTGATATGTGATATCGACCGGTTATATGTGATATAGCCGGGTTATCGGATCAAGTGTTGATTTGATGAAATGATACATATTATATCCTCACTTAAGTATTTATTATTCTCACTTATAATACATTTAACATATATGTGATATATGTTTATTGTATTGTTTTCTATTGTTACATAAATATTATATATGTGATATATAATATTGTGACATGTTTGGTTATACATGCAACTAGGGTGTATGAGACTTAAACCATGCTAGGGTTAATGTTAGGGTTTATATTTATCATTAAGTAATTCAAATATTGTGGATATTTGTCATGGTTGATATTTTGGTGAAAGCTTGTAGAAGCTTGTAGACTTCATTGACTTTGTCCACTCTTTTTGTCTAGCTTAAGATATTTATCAACCTTACCTTTAACCATAGCTAATGGTTAAGTCTCTACATGGGTTAAGGATGACATACTTAACCCATGGTTGCATTTCTAACCTCACAACAATCATTCATTCATCACTTGCTTCATCTTCTTCTTCCTCATTGAAAAAGCTTTCTAGATTTTTGATCTTGTGATGAAAGATTGTGAGAAAAAGAATTCTAAAGTGAGCAAAATTCCTACTTCATTATCCTCTTCTATACTAGCCATATAGATTAGTGTGTTGGCTTCACTAATTCCATATAAGTGAAGTCATAGCTTGAGTTCGTGTTTCCTCGAAGTAGATCGTCTTGGATTTCGAAGACTTCAAGCAAGATGCATCATACATCATGTGGAGCCTCTCAAGAGTCCGGGGGTTCATGGATCGCAGCGAAGGGACCACTACTCGGAGCTTTTGAAGCGAAGGAATGGACTACAAAGGTTGTAATCCCTATCACATAGATGTAAAGTTGTTTACATGCAAAGTTAACCCTAATTCTCTAGTTAAGATCTTGGTTAGGGTTTCATAGCACCCCAAATTTTTATAAATTGGCATGTGTAATGCCTTCCAAAACCTTGTAGTCGTGCTATACAACCCTACAGAGTCATGCAATGAGTCATCAAGCTAGCCATGCTTCATTTAATGAAAATGCGCACCTCATTTCTCCACCTCATTAATCCATTATCAAAAATGGTAAATCTAAATAATGGGGTGTCTTCTTCTAGAAGCATCTTGTACAATTACAAGAATGCCCCTCACCGTATATACATACCCGTATTCGTATTCCGAAAAATACGAATACAAAGAGACAAAATAATCCAAGAATATAATACTAGGATCCGTCTTAAACCAAAGCCCGCTAGTATTATCCGCCCGAACATCATACGTGCACAAGTGACGTATGTGATCGATCCCTGCCGTAAAACCATACGGCCTCTACATCGTTTCGCCCGAAGGAAGGAAACCCTCTGTGTAGGACTCTAAAAACACAACAGTACACTGGCAGTGGATTTAACCACAAGCACGTCAACGGCACTAGCTGTACGTAACGGCTACCCAGATACCTGTCGAAAAGGAAGGCCGACGAGCAAACTCGTCCGAACTCCTACTGAGCCTATCCGTACAGTCCAGTCTCTTCATCAAAGAGTATCGCATACCGGGTCAAGGGGGTGGTGAACGTCAGACCCTAATAACCTGATAAGTCGTGCTGATGTGGCTCAGGACCAATCCGGGAAACTACTGATCAACCTATCAGTAAATCCCAACTGCCTTGGCCAAGGTCTTATGATCCTGACCAATCGATCACTGTGCGACATCAACTCCCAATACCGGGAGAGACGAATCCCTAACAATCGCTCACTGTCTCCATGTAGCTCGGGACTGTACCCAACCAAAACCTATTTGCACGACTCAGTAGAGATGTGGTAGGGCAGTGATCAAAGCTCAGTGGGAACTCGCACGAGACAAATGCCGATCTCAGGTCCGAAGACTAACATGTACACATGTCACCTGAGAACTTCCATCTGACGATAGGTATAGTACTATCTGGAAGTTCTCGGCGAGTCTGTCCAGTGTACTCACACCCAGTGAGCACCTGTATACGATCTTAGGTGCATCAGACCAATGGCTGCGGCACCAACCATCCCCCGACGGGGCTAGAAACGTATACACTAGTCTACTCTGGAGTATCAATGCCCAGTCTCGATACTCACGCGACTAGGGACCATTTAATGATGTGCTTATGGACTATCCTGCTCCCACAAGTATGATCGCCATCACAACGCAGGTAGTCAAGCAAGATCCTACGGTCTTTATCAACATGTAACCGCAATATATAATAACGAGTATAACATATGCCATGTTAAGATAAAGACAAACCATAATAGTATACTACTGTATCATGTCTTTATCAATATGTGCAAGCTGGATAAAGTATCAATAAAAACAAATACACATATCTGATAAAGACAACAGAAATAATATACTATAAAACTGAGCAAGATTGTCTTGTACATACATATCCCTAGCATCCATATGTATACATATACAATACTGTCACGACCTGAAATTTAGTTCGTGACCGGCACTTAACTCACGCAACGTCTAAAGGCGTAACGTAAATTAAGTAAGACGAAGCCCGGAAATCTAAACCCTTTTTAGAAAATAAAAGAGGTGATGTTTTGAAATAAAGGTATGATGAAATCAAAAGTTTTCTTAAATACATAGATAAAGGAACAAGAAAATGCAAGGGGATTATATTAGTTGAAAAACATGTTTCGTCTTTTAAAATTTGGGCAGCACCTCCTTTATATATTTTGATCCAAAACCACATACACATGATAATATAAAAGGCATCCCCAAGCGGGAGCTAGCTCTTTACCAAACGGCGGAATCACAACCACGCAAGTCATAAAACATGTATACGACGCCCAACGGCGAAGATCAACACAAAAGATAATGTAAAGCAAGACATCAAACCCACCAAGCGAACATATAACCCATCGCTCAAGTCTCGCAACTACAAGTCTCACTAAGTCTTACTAATTATACAAATACTAATTTCTGATTAATGGAGTTGACTAGATACAATATGAATGATAAATACAAGAGGGGTACGATCCAACATGTACCACCTACCAAAGCAAAACACCCGAATGCAGCTGTGTGCCAGCGATACCGCTACTGATACATGCGGTCAACATGCAAGAACTGTGGCACAACGGGGGTGAGTTGCCAACTCGTGAGTAGAAAACATCATCAGGTAGAAATCGAATAATACAACGATTCTTAGGTCAACTATATCATAAAGGTAATACTATGATATCTATGGTGACCGTATCTGTATGTGCCAACAATATATTCAATGCCTATATGCATGCGTATATCATCCAACCATATAATCAATGCCTGTATGCATGTGGATCTCATCCACGTGTCAACCAATGATACAACAACAACATGCATGTAAATATCATGAAAGTATATGCATGTAAATATGAGGATATCAATCAACGTGTGTCCAGCAACGACACATAAAAATCATGGAACCTGAGTGTCCAACATCGACACTCGAAACATCATGAAACCCGTGTCCAACATCGACACGTAAATCCTCATATCTCAGGCTCCGTCTGCGGGATCGGCCCTCGGGCTCTGGCAGTACGATTAGGCCCGCATATCCATCTCACTACTC
Source organism: Agapanthus africanus (assembly GCA_030015575.1). NCBI lineage: Eukaryota > Viridiplantae > Streptophyta > Magnoliopsida > Asparagales > Amaryllidaceae > Agapanthus > Agapanthus africanus. Next base: position 292,266,076 of record CM057350.1, read on the forward strand.
CGGTCGGTATCCTCTGGATAACCGCCGAGTCCAAATAATGTTACCGGTAGGTAGTAGTCCCTCTGCCAGGCTCATCGTCTACTGCACAACCATCCATTCTCGCCCCATCCATTCTCGCCCCGGGGTACCATACCGGGTGCACCATGAACCCGCAAATGGATCATCCAACTCCTCGAATCGGGTTTCACATATCATACGTCTCAGAACCGAGAAAACGCATGGTGGACATACTGAAATATCATATCAAGAGAAATCGGGTTTTTAAAACAATACATACTTTCTTTTGAAATAACCACGGTTCTCAAATCCAGAAATCTCATGAAAACAGCATATCTCAATGCGTATAATCGTAAAGCATGATGTATGCGACATATAACAGAATGTAAGCATATCCGTATATCATGCAACATGGAACAGTGATGTGAGCATGGGCATACCATCATAATATGAGCATAGCAATATAATAGCATGATGTAGCAATTCTACTGTGTGAGTGACATAGCAATTATCGATGATGAAGTGTGTGAGCCGGCAAATCTGTGTAAGTGTAACATACGCATCATCGATAATGATGTAGGTGTATTAGCACAGGTATATATATATATATATGCAAATGAGAATATCCTGAATGTGGCATAAAGTAAATCGTGAGTGTGATGCTATAAGGCAAATGAGAATATCCTGAACGAGATTGGGAGGGACCCCGACAAGATCTTTCTGGAAATACTAAACGAGAAGACCTGGACCCAGGATCAGTTGTATTACTCACACCCAGGAGACCAGAGTTCGGCATCATTGACGAGACTTGTCATGAGTGACCATGATAATTGGCCAGAGATCTTTAGAGGGTATGCTAGAGCGGATCGTTTTCGTTAGTACACCGAACCGGGCCGACGAGCCAATGGATTGCAAGATTGGTAATCCACAGAAAAATGAAGAACCAGAGACAGATGATGCCAGACCGTGAGCAGGAAGCAGCGGATGTTCTTGCTCTGCCAGTTTTGGGCGTACCGACACCCTTCGACATTGTAGGAGGCGTACCTCAATGTCTTTTGTTGCGATTTGCGTTTATGATCCGAGTATCACGCTTATATCGCTTGGATTTGAGTTTTGATGATTGGGCTTTATGGTATTGTTTTTGTGCACCATGACTGCACCTTCTGGGTATTTACATTTTCGTGCATAGTTAGTGCACTTGATATGTGTTTTTATACACCGTTGTGTTGATTTATGATTTGTGCATATCTATTGCACTTGATATTGATTTTGTGCCTTGACTGCACATGTTTATGATTCCGTGGATTTCATACACTGGATTTGGTATTTTGTGCACTGGATGCACTGTATGTGGTATTTCGTGCACTAGATGCACTGTATTTGATATTTCGTGCACTGGATGCACTGTATTTGTATTTTGTGCACTAGATGCACTGTATTTGGTATTTCGTGCACTGGATGTACTGGATTTGGTATTTCGTACACTGGATTTGGTATTTTGTGCACTGGATGCACTGTATTTGTATTTTGTGCACTGGATGTACTGTATTTGGTATTTCGTGCACTAGATGCACTGTATTTGGTATTTCATGCACTAGATTTGGTATTTCGTGCACTAGATGCACTGGATTAGATATTTTGTGCATTTGATGCACCGGAAATTGTATTTTGTGCATTTGCTGCACCGGAATTGTATTTTGTGCACTTGATGCACCGGATTGGTATTTTGTGCAATTGTTGCACTGTATTTGTATTTCGTGCACTGGATGCACTGGAGTTGTATTTCATGCACTTGATGCACCGGATTGGAATTTTGTGCAATTGTTGCACTGTATTTGTATTTCGTGCACTGGATGCACTGGAGTTGTATTTCATGCACTGGATTCACCGGATTCATATTTCGAGCATTTGTTGCACCAGCTAGGTATTTTATGCATTAGTTGCACCGGACATATACTCCGTACCTTGGTTTCACCCGATCTATGTCTCGAACATTTGTGTTACCAGATTTGTGTTTTGTGCGCGTCTGCACTTGATGTTCGTTTTCATGCATGTTGCTGCACTAGATACTTTTCACGGACTGACGCGCTTGGGTTGGATTTTTGCACATATTAGGCGCTTGATATTGGATTTTGTGCGCATTGGATGCACTTGATTTAGATTTCATCCGTGCATGTTGGATGCACTTGATTTAGATTTCAACCGTGCATGTTGGATGCACTTGATTTAGATTTCATCCGTGCATGTTATTTTATTCATGCATGTTGGATGCACTTGATTTAGATTTCATTCATGCATGTTGTATGCACTTGATTTAGCCGTCATTCATACAGGACGGATGCACTTGATTTGGATCTTCGCGCATGTTGAGCGCATGATATGAGGTTTGGTTTTGTGCACACCTGATGCACTCGATTGGGGTTTTCATTTATGCATGTTAGTTGTACTGGATTAAGATTTTGTGCACCACAGTTGCACTCGACTTCGATTTGATGTCATTCGAGATGTTGATTTTGATTTCATGCCTATGGTATGTATGAGAATTGACTTGTGCTTTCGGTGTAGTTTCCCTGCACTTTTAGTATTTTGATTCGATTTTGTGCATGCTGATGCACATGGTTGCGAGATTTTATACCGTGGTATACCTGATTGGATTGAGGTTTATTATATATGTAAGCCTACGGTAGCGCCCCGGCCGTCTTTCCGAGGCCAAAATGCGGAAACGAAAACTTTTTCAAACTAGAAAACGGCGCTATCGCATGCTTAAAACCCGGATCGAACCATTAACCTATACCTAGCTAACTAGAGAAGGGTTGGAAAGCTATACCGATCGATCCGTGTCCTTCGGTCTTTGGCCACCATCCTTAGCTCCTCGCGGCATCTACGGTCTCGATCTCCTCGTCGGAAAGGGCACCACATCATCGATTCTTTTTACGGGCTCCCGCTTCATCCGAAGCAACTCGGGCACGAAGTGTACTAGCCGACATGCCCAAGGTGAAGTAGAGAATGTTGTGATCATTTTGTCTCTTGCATCCATGAATTTGGATGAAGGTTAGAGGTGTTGCCATTAATGGAGAATGTAAGTTAGAGGAAGAAGAAGAAGAAGAGAAGGCTTTCTCTTCTTTTCTTTTCTTGTGATGGAATGATAAGAGTGAGAGAGAGTGTATGAAAAAGAAATACAAGAGCTCACTATATCACCCTTGGCTGCCCCTCTCTCTCCTCTCCCATCATCTCAACCCCAAAAACATCATATAATGTGACGTTAACACATAAAAAGAGACCATGAGTCACTAATGTGTCCATGTCACATTTAATGCATGTCATGATGAAATCTAGCTCACAATTTCCATTAACAAACATTAATCCAAATGTTTGCAACAATAAAAAGATACGGCAACATCTAAAGTAAACTCGTGACGGATCACAAGGATACCCCTCACATGTATATACATACCTGCATCCGCATTCCGACTGAATGCGAATGCGATGAGACTAAAGTAATACAACAAATCTAATACTAGGATCCGGCTTAAACCAAAGCCCACTAGTATGATCCGTCCGATCATGATCCGTGCAATACCGCACGTATATGATCGAACCCTGCGATATATCATACGGCCTCTACAACGTTTCGCCCGAAACTTGAGAAACAGTCTGTGGGGGACTCTAAAGACTCGTCAATACATTAGCTGTAGATTTAACCACTAGCACATCAGAGATACTAGCCATACGTAACGGGCTACTAGGTATTGACCAAAAGGGAGGTCGATGAGCGAACTCATCCTGACACCCTACTGAGCCTGTCAGTGACAATATCCGTACAGTCCGGTCCGTTCGTCTATGAGCATCACATGGCCGGCCTAGTGGGTTGGTAAAAGTCAGACCCCCAAAAACGGTACAAGTCGTGTCGGAGTGTAGCCCAGAACACCCTGAGATATTACTGGAATACCTACCAATAAATCTCCTGCCTCGGCCGAGGGCTTTGTGTAATGGCTCTCCTAGACACAGCGCGATCTCACCCCCAATACCGGGAGAGACGAAACCCATGCCGATCCGCTCACTTGCCTCCATGTGGCTCGAGACTGTACCCAACTAAAACCTATTTGCACGACTCCTTTAAGCCGTGGTAGGGTAGTAATCAAAGTACAGTGGGAACTCACACGAGACAAATGACGATCTTAGGTCGATGAGCTAACCTGTACACATGTCACCAGGGAACTGCTATCTGACGTCAGGTACAATTCCAACTAGCATGTTCCCGGCGAGTCCTGTCTGGTGTACTCATAACCCAATGAGCGCCTGTATACATCTTAGGTGAACCAACTGACACTAATGGCTTGTGAGACCGGCCACCGCCCTTCGTCGGGGTCTCGACTGTATACATTAGTATACTCTGGAGTATCGATGCCCTGTCTCGAAAACTCCAACGACTAGGGACCTTTTAAGGATGTGCTTATAGACCCCAGCTCCTACGTATATGATCGCCATCATACTGCTGGCAGTCAGGCAAGAATACTAAGGGCTCTATCAACGTGTAATAGCGACCTGTAAAGTCACCTAAAGCAGTACACGATGATAAAGATAAACCAGATAGCATACTATCATCTTGAGTAAGACTGTCCTACCGGTATAGGTCCTTCCTCAATCATTGCAATTACATGCCTGTGATCCAATAATTGACTCTGAGGGCACTATATCCAACAATCTCCCACTTGCACTTAAGGCTAATTATTGCGATGTCGCATACTCACAGCCCGTGTGATACCGAACACCCAACTCCTCTACTAATCAGTCTCACAAAGCCCGTTTGCGAAACTATTGTGTTCGAGGAATAGCATCAATGAGTGGATCTGCCCTAATGTTTCTTTCTATGTCTCTCTTTATCTCAAGTTCGCGGAGAAAGCCATCTCCCGAAATGAGCAATACCTGTCTTAGAATATGTCTGGATATCTGATGGGACCTAGCTCATAAATGAACTCCAAATCCAAACTTTTTAGACTGTATCGTCAACTGAACTTAATCAGTATCCTGCGCCATGCCTCCCTCAGTATCCGCTTGGACCTCCTGTCCAAACTACTGCCCCTCGTCAGAGGAAAAACTACAACTCTGACAGCCACTCTATCATCCAGGTCACCTTGGAAGCCTGGAATGATAACCGTCTCCTAAAAGAGGCTGTGGTTATCATAACCCTAGAACCTCCACTTATGTTCTAAAACTGCTTCCGAACGTTTCTCCAGGATACGATTAATATCAACTTATTGCATCTCGTGCAAAAACAATATCTGGTGTGGTACTTGACATCTCATGATTGATTCAATTGCCTAAGCAAGTGATCTGCCAATCATGCACATCCATTTCCCCTTTAGTCTGTAAGATACCTTTAGAGAGGGTGACTCCATCACCTGCAGGTACACCACCATGCCAGGAGTCATCCATTCTAAATACCTTTAGAATGCTGCCTAAGTACCCAGATTGGGAAACTACCCAAATCTAGATCTAAAACCATAGATCTAGTAACCAGAATATCTGATATAATATCCATATCCTATGTGGAGAAACCACTGTGTGACAACCAAAGTATAACCGATCGTAGTATAGGAATATCACTTCCTACTGTGTGTATGTCATCCAAGTACCAGGACATCACACCCTACTACCTTCTTAATAGATCCATCCCTTATTCTGATGAAGTCAAACCTATGACTGTCACATCAGAAATAGATGATCTATCTCCGCTATATTTGCTTTAGTCCATAAATAGACATAAGCCACTTGTCCACTATGCTTCCGCTGCTCCCACTGACTACGACAACCCTCTGGCAGAATAATATACACGTACACTTCTAAAGCCAGTTTAGAACGACGCTATACTCATCCTCCTGCCGGGTCTCATAGTCTGGAACAACAGCAATGGCAAGTCTGGGTAAACAAGAACCTCCCTGTCACCGTCCTTGAGGCTACCAGAGTACCTCTCGGGTGCCTGAGGTTACCCACCATATCTGCGGAGTGGCTAATGGAATGTCAATCCAGATTGAATCTTTAGGTCCTTATCAAATTTTCGGTAATCGTTTGCGGTTCTGGAATCACTTCCAGTTCTACCATACTCCCACTACTGTTTTCTGAAAAAAAATCCATTTTTATTAAAACTGTGACGAGTCAAGAACAATATCACTATTAATCTTCCAGATGGTAGAAAGTCAACCCTCGTCATAGCCTGGGTCAACCCACAAACAGCCATTACAAAAACGTGCCTTGAGTTATCCAGAGTCTGGTTTTAAGCATAAGCCGGACAACTCCCCGTACCTTAACATTGTTAAAATATGAACTATTCTATATCCAATATAGAAACAGAGGCACTGATTTAATTGGAACCAGATTCAACTCATGCAGCTGTCTCTAGTGCATGTCAACTAAATGGAGAGAGGCCGATCAGTATTACTCAACTTAGGAATACTTCCAATTATGAGTAAACTGAAAGAGAAGCAAGTTCTCATAATCATTACTATCAACTGAATACCATACACAAGTATCTATATTTTCGATCACCTTGAAGAATCTTGATACTTGCAATATCTGGTTCTCTACTTTATTCATATACCTATAACTTCTCAAAACTTGGACCTTGTATTTCTACGAAATACATGTCTAAGAACTAGAGAAGTCATAAGTAAACAGAATATAGTATGAGTACCAACCCCTCTGTCCAAATGGACACTGGACAACATACAATACTCTGTATAAGTCCCTTGAGTCTAATAACTCATTCCCTGTGTGTCGTAGGTTGAAAACTGTACTTATGGTTAAGAAGAATTACACCGCTGTTTTAATGCTCCTTACCTAACCATCCACTGATATAGGTAAATGTCATGGACATAATTTCAAAAAGTTATATCTCACTCTATAAAAATAGACGTACAGATATATCAATTTGAAATTGGTGCATAACAACGGATATTCAAAACCAAATATTTGTCGTCCGGCAAACAACCCAGGTGACTTCCTCAAATATCACCAATTACAACGAATCCCGATATAATGAGGATGATCACCCAATTCCCAATAACTTACTCCCACTCATCATCTGTAAAACCATACAGATGTGAGAATCAAACCTGGTAAATACATACCCTGGAGCAAGGGCTAATTGGGAAATCAGTTTTCTTTTAACAATATACAGTGAAACTGAAACATGTAAATGTTTCGAAGGGGTATCCTGGTATTCCTAGTAATGCCTCTTCCATTATCAGATTCACAACTATAACCGTATATTTCTTTGCCATCTCTCCAAATCCCTTTATATGTCTTTAGTCATTACCTTCTATACACCATCTTTAGGCTAAATGGTTTTCTTCCTTCCCTACCGTTCGGCACCAGCCTATGGTTTAGAAGAAGACTATCCATTAAGCGTAATAGGTGTACTGTCCTAATCCTAGGAGCACTCGCAACGCGAGAGAAGGTAAGGATAAAAGACAACTGAATAAAACCTTATTCCTATTTCTCCTGAACCAGAATCCATCCCCGAACTGGAACAAGTTCCTTCGAGTTCGTATATAACCATACGATGGAGTATCCAATAAACTGTGGATCTTCGTAGTGATACGGAGTGTTCTGGAGAAATACAAAGGTGATGTAGGATTGGCGAAGAAATACTTGGTTTGGTCGTGAATAGCAGTCGCAATTTACTTTGCCCTCTTACTAATCCCTTTATTTGTCTTTACTTAATACCTTATGTACACCTTTTAGGCTAAATGGTTTTCTTCACTCCCCACCGTTCGGCACCTGCCTATGGTTTGGATGAAGACTATCCAATTAGCGTAATAAGTGTACTGTCCTAATCCAAGGAACACTCGCAACCTGAAAGAAGGTAAAAGGAAAAGACAACTGAATAGTCCTGTTCGTTTTCTCCAGAACCAGAAACCGTCCTCGAATAAATTCCTTCGAGTTCGTATATAACCATACGATGGTTTTATCCAATGGAAGTGGACGTTCGTAATAATACGGGGTGTTCTGGAGAAAAGGATAAAAGTAGGAGTGGCAATGAGGTATGCAACTCAGACAATCCAAAAGCCAGTGTTCTAAGAAGGTTCGGTCAACTTGGTCACTGAGTCATAGTCAAGGATCGGGCCATGGTCGCTGCCAAAGAGAGAGAGAAAAGAAACACTCTGCATGCACTCTAACCTAGATCATAATGGTTATCAATTTATCTAATCTGGAAACCTCCCACTGTAACCTCAAATTCTCCTCCAAACCTGAAAGAAGAATTAGTCGGGATCACCCGAGGAGTAAACCAACTCATCAGTGGGAATCGGGATCTAACTATCATCGCATGATAACGTGATGGAATCCACTCACGTTATCACACTCCAGAAAGTATGCGCATATCTGGCAAGTTTCAGTTTCTTTAGAAACTCCCGATATGATTTTTACCCCATGCTCTTATGACCTTGACGAAGGCTAACATATCATAAGTCACATGTCAAGTTCTACCCGTCATTGTCCAGGTTAATTTGAACCCACCCATACATACCCTTGACGAAGGCCAAAATAGTAGTACGACTGTCCCAAACTAAGGCATCTATCTATGCAACAGAAAAGTAACAAGCAGCTACCATACACTATGCCTTGACGAAGGCCAACATACATAGCATGAATACTAAGTGGTACCTTTCTGAAATGACGGAGGGCTACGAATGGTTTTTGGCGAAAAACCTTTAACGTAATGAACTTGATATCGTTGAAGGAACCGGATAGCTTTTTATAAATATATAGTGGCGAAAACCTTTGCTAAAGAGGTCACTCCCGGTGAAGGGATCTCGGCTCTTTCCCCGTAGAATGAGGTGCAGGATATTCCAACTGAATACCACGATACAAAGCAAAAAGGCAATCGGCTATAGTGAAGTTATTACCCTGACGCAAACTTCTGTCCAAGGGGTCACTCCCGGTGAAGGGATTTCGGCCCTTGCCTCGTCGACTGAGGTGCTGGATATTCATAACCGAATACCACTGTGCAAAAAAAAAGAGAACGTCCTTGCAATAACAGCTTTTTGAAAAATGTTCCAACAACATCAGAATAGGTTTGTTTAGCTTGCATTGATCCGAATCAATGCAGTCCCATCAATTGATCACACCAATAAAGAACGAAAATATGATGTACGTATATGCCATCCGCATTCTCCACTGGGTCCCGTCATCACCCGTTAGGTTACTTAACTAACGACAGAGCAGGGACTGGACTAGCGCGGGTGTAAAACATATACAACATCTACTAGTATATATATCAATATATAATATTCGCTCAAGGCGTGATAATATGCAACATCACAGAAATGTAATAAGCATCACAGAACAATATAGATAATCTGGGATCTCCGGGTTTCATAGAGCCGCTACTGAAACTCGACGTTCCCCTGGTCGTGTGGATAGCCTATGCAATGAAATCCTAGACCCCTACGGGCGCGGCAAGTTACCTGCCAAAACCTGAAGCGAGGCAGCCCCCTTCAACAAGGTGAATGGACCACCCAGCACTTCACGGAATCCGGTAACTTGAGCACCCCTCCTTGGGTCAACCTGTACCCCTTACGAATGCGGCGAATAGCCCGCCAATTCTAGAGTAAAGCCCCCTCCGTCTCAAAGCCATGAGATGCGGGCTCGTTGCCCTCTAGAACCCGGCTATCCGTGCACCCCACCTTGGGGTAATCCTAGTATAGAAAGTAAAATATACAACGGGTACATCGACCTCAGCCCGGTCGTGCCTCAAAAGAATAATATACAAACAGGCAGTGACGGCAGTCCACATGTCGGACGCTCGCCCTGCAATATCAAATGTACAAATACTACCAAACTGTACTACCATTGCATCCAGGCTATCCACCACGACAAATCTGCAACATCACAGCACAACACAGAACATCAACGTGAATGTCACGTTCGCAAATCCGTCTAAAAGAGCTATAGCAATTAGACAGGATTTACCGATCAAATGACATTCACAGTCGCAGATATAATGTAAATACTGTGAACTAACAAGTTTAAAATTTTCGATCGACAAAATTCCCGAAGTGGGCCCCAAGCACAATACCCAGTACTCAAATAAATCTGGGCCCGAACAGAATATACCATGAACCCCAATTCCAAGTTTAAAGACCACTGTAGAAGAAATGGTACGGTGATGATCTTGACTGCGGCAGAACCGCGGCCAGAACATGGGTTTGGCCGCGGTTCCGCGGCCTTACTGTAGCAACACATTACCAAATTTTCACAGAATTCTTAAAAAACCCTGCACGAATTTCTGCAATACACCAAATAATTTTTCGAGCACAAAAAAAATTCGACAGAAAGTTCATGACTTAGAATCGCGGTTTCGGAATTTTCGTCCGATCGAAGTTCTAAACACGTTAGAGCAAGTTAGTAAAGGTTAATGGCGTGGCTCTGATACGATGTAAGCCTACGGTAGCGCCCCGGCCGTCTTTCCGAGGCCAAAATGCGGAAACGAAAACTTTTTCAAACTAGAAAAACGGCGCTATCGTATGCTTAAAACCCGGATCGAACATTAACCTATACCTAGCTAACTAGAGAAGGGTTGGAAAGCTATACCGATCGATCCGTGTCCTTCGGTCTTTGGCCACCATCCTTAGCTCCTCGCGGCATCTCCGGTTTCGATCTCCTCGTCAGAAAGAGCACCACATCATCGATTCTTTTTATGGGCTCCCGCTTCATCCGAAGCAACTCGGGCACGAAGTGTGCTAGCCGACGTGCCCAAGGTGAAGTAGAGAATGTTGTGATCATTTTGTCTCATGCATCCATGAATTTGGATGGAGGTTAGAGGTGTTGCCATTAATGGAGAATGTAAGCTAGAGGAAGAAGAAGAAGAAGAGAAGGCTTTCTCTTCTTTTCTTTTCTTGTGATGGAATGATAAGAGTGAGAGAGAGTGTATGAAAAAGAAATACAAGAGCTCACTATATCACCCTTGGCTGCCCCTCTCTCCTCTCTCATCATCTCAACCCTAAAAACATCATATAATGTGACATTAACACATAAAAAGAGACAATGAGTCACTAATGTGTCCATGTCACATTTAATGCATGTCATGATGAAATCTAGCTCACAATTTCCATTAACAAACATTAATCCAAATGTTTGCAACAATAAAAAGATACGGCAACATCTAAAGTAAACTCGTGATGGATCACAAGGATACCCCTCACCTATATATACATACCTGCATCCGCATTCCGACTGAATGCGAATGCGATGAGACTAAAGTAATCCAACAAATCTAATACTAGGATCCGGCTTAAACCAAAGCCCACTAGTATGATCCGTCCGATCATGATCCGTGCAATACCGCACGTATATGATCGAACCCTGCGATATATCATACGGCCTCTACAACGTTTCGCCCGAAACTTGAGAAACAGTCTGTGGGGGACTCTAAAGACTCGTCAATACATTGGCTGTGGATTTAACCACTAGCAGATCAGAGGTACTAGCCATACGTAATGGGCTACCAGGTATTGACCAAAAGGGAGGTCGATGAGCGAACTCATCCTGACACCCTACTGAGCCTGTCAGTGACAATATCTGTACAATCCGGTCCGTTCGTCTATGAGCATCGCATGGCGGGCCTACGGGGTTGGTAAAAGTCAGACCCCCAAAAGCGGTAGAAGTCGTGTCGGAGTGTAGCCCAGAACACCCTGAGATACTACTGGAATACCTACCAATAAATCTCCTGCCTCGGCCGAGGGCTTTGTGTAATGGCTCTCCTAGACACAGCGCGATCTCACCCCCAATACCGGGAGAGACGAAACCCCTGCCGATCCGCTCACTTTCCTCCATGTGGCTCGGGACTGTACCCAACTAAAACCTGTTTGTACGACTCCTTCGAGCCGTGGTAGGGTAGTAATCAAAGTACAGTGGGAACTCACACGAGACAAATGACAATCTCAGGTCGATGAACTAACCTGTACACATGTCACCAAGGAACTGCTATCTGACGTCAGGTACAATTCCAACTAACATGTTCCCGGCGAGTCCTGTCCGGTGTACTCATAACACAATGAGCGCCTGTATACATCTTAGGTGAACCAACTGACACCAATGGCTTGTGAGACCGGCCACCGCCCCTCATCGGGGTCTCGACTGTATACACTAGTCTACTCCGGAGTATCGATGCCCTGTCTCGAAAACTCCCATGACTAGGGACCTTTTAAGGATGTGCTTATAGACCCCAGCTCCCACGTATATGATCGCCATCATACTGCTGGCAGTCAAGCAAGAATCCTAAAGGCTCTATCAACGTGTAATAGCGACCTGTAAGGTCACCTAAAGCAGTACACGATGATAAAGATAAACCATATAGCATATTATCATCTTGAGTAAGACTGTCTTACCGGGATAGGTCCTCCCTCTATCATTGCAATCACGTGCCTGTGATCCAATAATTGACTCTGAGGGCACTATATCCAACAATATACCGTCAATTTCGATTATGATATTTGATATTGTTTCCATGCACTTTGTGCACTTGATTGGGATTCTTGCGCATACTTGGGCGCTTGATGCGATTTTGGTGCACACCAGATGCACTAAATCGAGATTTTTCGTGTATATCAGATGCACCTGATATTGCTGTCAGGCACACCGTTGCCCTTGACAGGGGCTTTCGTGCACACCCATTGCCCTTAGATTTTGTTTATGTGCACATGTATGGCACATTCATTGATTTCGATTTCCGTGCGCACCAGACGCACGTAGCAGTCTTATATACCTTTTAGGATTGATTTCCTTTGAGCAGTATATTTTATGATATTTACTATTTGATATAGTAGCTGAGCAGGACTAGTCCGAGGGCAGTACCTGAATATATTTTTGCATGCATTGATAGCTATCGAAAGGATTTCCAAAAAGGAGCTATAGTCTCAGTATTTACCTACGTGTCCGAGATGACACGAAAAATGTTCGAAGGAAACCCTTCTAAATTATTTTTCAAAACGACGGGGCGTGTATGTTAAACAAAGGGTATATATGTATAGTTATTTTCTTACAATAAACGTCCGCTACTTGGGCTGTGATACGTGCATCGCACAGCAATTTGAAAAAAAATCTGGCATGCATTTCTTCAATTGTTTTGATGAGTTTACGATGATGCGTACTATGTACATGTCCTAGTTTTGATGTATATCATGTTGGTTTTCGTATTAGATTTGACATTGGTGTCTTCACCATAACTCCGATGATTGCGGGATGCTTGACGAAGTTTTGATTTGGTTTATATACTCGTTTTTCATGCGCATGCATTGCGCTATGGTGTGTTTTATGTATTTATGATTTCGGAGCCCCGACGACATGATCTTTGTATTGAAATGTTTCAGTATTGAGGGGTTTAAATTTAAATTCGGGGACCGAATTTCTTTAAGGGGGGAAGATTGTAACATTTCAGAAAATATAAAATATTATTTTTGGAATTTAATATTAAAATAATATATTTCCCGAAAACTGCCCGATTTGCGAAATTGGGGTTTTCGAAAAAGGGTATAAATATATACTAATAATTGTGAAATAATTGGGAATTAAAAGGATTTATTCATTTAAAAAATATATATTTAAAGGATTTGGCATTTTTAAGATTTATTATATGCAGTTTAAATGAAAACCCGATTAGTGCACTGCTAATCGCGATTAGGCCAAATCCGTGTTTTTACAGTTTTTCGTGGCTAGTGTACCATGGCATGTCGCATTCTGGTTACATGTTGTTTCTTGTGTTGTTTTGGGGTATTGAATGGTTTGGTTTTAAATAAATAAGAAAAGGTTAAAAAGAAAAAGAGCAAAAGGGTAATTAGTGAGAGAGTGGGTGAAAATAAGAGAGGAGAGAGAGGGGGGGCTGCCATATTCTCTTCCTCCACCATTTTTGCATCTCCTTCTTCATCTCCTCAAGCTCACTTCCCTCCACCTTCAACCCCAATTATCATCTCCAAATCTCCACAAAAACCCTAAACCCCTTTCACAAAAATTGATCCCCTCTTCTCTCTCTACACAATGGACCAAGCAAAATAGGATTTTAACAACATTGGGGAACTAGGGTTTTTCTTGGGTTGCCCAAGTGAGGTATAAATTCATCCATCGAGTTTAATTTAAAGTCTAATAGCACCTTATAGTAGTTTAGAGTTAAATTGGTATTGATTAGTGAGGTTAGAAAATTTCTAGAGAAGGATTAGGGTTTGAGTGGTGTTGTGGTGATGCAGTAGCTGTTAACAAGACTTGATTGATGTTTTTACTGACCTAGAACAGAGAATAGAACCCAAAACACGGACTTAGAAACCCCGACATCGGATAATTGTGTGAATTGTGAGGGTATTTTGGAATCTGCTAACACCCGGGGACCCTAAAAATTATTTAGCGATTACTGTGAGTCATGCAGGCAACCTAGAAGCTACCCTGAAGACCAGAGCCCCAAACCCCCTACCCAGGCCGCAGATTTAATCGCTTGGACACACAAATTGCGGCCTTGGTACTTCCAAATTGACTCGTGCTTGTTCTGTAGCTCCTATATCAGTAAATTAGACCCTCCATATGTGCAGAACTGACCAATTTGGCCTAGGGTAAAATCTGGAGCATGTTTTCTGAGAGTAAGGTTGTCTTCCTCGTATTGTACGTGGATGACATACTCTTGAAAGGAAATGATATTCCTATACTACATTCGGCCAAGCTCTTCTTATCACAAAAGTTTTCATGAAAGATCTAGGTGATGCCTCCTACATCCCGGGGATAAAGATCTATAGAGATAGATCTAAGCGGATGTTGAGATTGTTCCAATCCAGGTACATAGACACCATACTAAAGAGATTTAGTATGGAAGATTCTAAGCGTGGTAATTTACCCGCTTGTTCAGGAATCACTCTCTCCAAAGAGATTGTCACGACCTGAAATATTAGCTCGTGACCAACACTTGAATCACGCAACGTCTAAAGGCGTAACGGAATTCAAGTAAGCTGAAACCCAGAAATCTCACGAAAACAGATGTAACACCCGAGCCCAATGCTACTGTTTTTTAGTTACTGTTTGAGCATTAGGTGGTACTCATTTCTTTTATCTTGCTTATTTGTGGTATACTGTAAAATTTTACCCGGAAAAGTCATTTCTGCACATAACAAATTTTAGCATCTAAAATAAAATTAAAAATATCCATCTTGGCCTACTCGACACCCCTAACCCTGTGGTAGCGTCCGTGCATCGTGTTCTCATCCCGTTCGGTGAAACGGGCGAGTTTGGACGGCTACGCGCGCGTACATGTGTCCGTCTTGGGGGTATGCTTTTAATCATAAGACACTTAAATTTAAAATTTGGAAGCCGCTTAAAATCCTATTATTTCAATTTCAAATTTTTGGACCCAACCCGGGCGTTATTTGGAAATGTTTTATTCGGCGCCAAAATCCCAAAATTTAATAATCTTTAAACAATATATATTCTGTAACTTATATACATATCTTTCACAGTTAATTAATCTTTAAAATCTTTTAATATTTTTCTCCATAACAACCCCAGCCAATCACGAGGCTGTTTATCTCCCGTGGGCCCCTCTCCATTCCCATTCTCTCTCTCTCTCTATTTCTCTTTCTCTCTCTCTCTCAAATCTCTCTCTCTCTAACCCTATTCTCTCTCTCTCTTATATTATTTCCTTTGTCTCATTTCTTTATCACGAGAAACAACAGAAACCCACCCGAGCCTCGCGCAGAAACCCTAGCCACCTTCACCCCGTCGCCGCCGCAGCCCCAACGCCGACGCCGATACCACCAGCACCCTCGCCTCCTCCTCCTCGTCTCACCCATATCCTCATTGCTTCTGTTGCGCCACGGCAGCGCCCCGGCCGTCTATCCGAGGCCAAAATGCGGAATCAAAATTTTTCTTAACTTTAAACTGGCGCTACCGCGGACAATATACCCGGATCGTAACCATTAACTGATACTAGCTAACTAGAGATAGGGTGAGAGATATACCGAGCGATCCGTGTCCTTCGGTCTTCTCGTCGTCGTCCCGATCTCCCGCGGAATCACCATTCATCGTCTTCTCGTCGGAGAGGGCACCACGTAGCCGGATTCTTTTACGGGCACCCACCTCTGGACCGAGGCAACTCGGGCGCGAAGTTGGCTAGCTGACGCGTCCAAGATTTGCTGTAGATGTAGTGTAGAATCTATTGTCTCTTTTGGGATTTATGTTGCCATTGGAGATGGAGGAATGAGGATAAGGAAAAAATAGTGCTTTCAATTTTTCCAAAACAAGAAGAATGAGATGAAGAAATATGTGCCACCATCAAAATGAAACTCTCTCTCATTTCTCTCTTCCTATCAAAAATGTGTGGCCTGCTCTCTTCATTGTGAGAATGGTGGAGGATAAAACATCAACCATGAAGGGAGGTGATCGTAGTAAAAGGTGGAGGGTGACCACATCCAAAGCAATGATAACCATGTCACACTAAATCAAATCCATTTCTAATCAACATAAAGCAAGAAAATGATGATAGAAAAGAATGGTATCAAAAGATGCTATCATAATCAATCCATATGCAAGAAACCCCTCCACAATATGTTATTTGCTAACTTGCAAATAACACCCTCCATCGGAAAAGTCCGGCCGGGAAAGAACAAAGGAAAACCGGCAGGAACAGAATGCAAACTGGCAACTCCAGAAAACTGGTCCCGTAATAAATTACAGGAAAAACCCCGATACTGTGCATACACACCCGCATCTGTATTCCGACCGGATACAAATGCAAAGAGACAAAATCTACACTGTCTAATACTAGGATCCGGCTTAAACCAAAGCCGGCTAGTAAAAACCGTCCGATCACGATCCGTGCAATACCGCACGTATCTGATCGAACCCTGCCATATCTCCATACGGCCTCTACAGCGTTTCGCCCAAAACCTGAGTAACTGAGTGTGGTGGACTCTAAAGACTCGTCAATACTATGGCTGTGGATTTAACCACTAGCACGTCAGAGGTATCAGCCAATACGTAACGGGCTACCAGGTACTGACCAAAAGGGACGTCGATGAGCGAACTCATCCTGACACCCTACTGAGCCTGTCAGTGACAATATCCGTACAGTCCGGTCCGTTCGTCTATGAGTATCGCATGGCGGGTCTAGGGGGTTGGTAAAAGTCAGACCCCCAAAAGCGGTACAAGTCGTGTCGGAGTGTAGCCCAGAATACCCTGAGATACTACTGGAATACCTACCAGTAAATCTCCTGCCTCGGCCGAGGGCTTGGTGTAATGGCTCTCCTAGACACAGCGCGACCTCACCCCCAATACCGGGAGAGACGAACCCCTGCAGATCCGCTCACTGCCTCCATGTGGCTCGGGACTGTACCCAACTAAAACCTGTTTGCACGACTCCTTTGAGCCGTGGTAGGGTAGTAATCAAAGCACAGTGGGAACTCACATGAGACAAATGGCGATCTCAGGTCGATGAACTAACCTGTACACATGTCACCTGGGAACTGCTATCTGACGTCTGGTATAATCCCAACTAGCAGGTTCCCGGCGAGTCCTGTCCGATGTACTCATAACCCAATGAGCACCTGTATACATCTTAGGTGAACCAACAGACACCAATGGCTTGTGAGACCGGCCACCGCCCCTCGTCGGGGTCTCGACTGTATACACTAGTCTACTAATGGAGTATCGATGCCCAGTCTCGAAACTCCCACGACTAGGGACCTTTTAAGGATGTGCTTATAGACTCCAGCTCTCACGAATATGATCGCCCTCATACTGCTGGTAGTCAAGCAAGAATCCTAGGGGCTCTATCAACGTGTAATAGCGACTCGTAAGGTCACCTAAAGCAGTACACGATGATAAAGATAAACCAGATAGCATACTATCATCTTGAGTAAGACTGTCCTACCGGGATAGGTCCTCCCTCAATCATTGCAATCACGTGCCTGTGATCCAATAATTGACTCTGAGGGCACTATCTCCAACAATCTCCCACTTGCACTCAAGGCTAATTATTGCGATGTCGCATACTCACAGCCCGTGTGATACCGAACACCCAACTCCTCTACTAGTCAATCTCACAAAGCCTGTTTGCGAAACTATTGCGTTCGAGGAATAGCCTCAGTGAGTGGATCCGCTGTGATGTTTCTTTCTATGTCTCTCTATATCTCAAGTTCGCGGAGAAAGCCATCTCCCGAATTGAGCAATACCTGTCTTAGAATGTGTCTGGATATCTGATGGGACCTAGCTCATAAATGAACTCCAAATCTAAACTTCTTAGACTGTATCGTCAACTGAACTTAATCAGTATCCTGCGCCATGCCTTCCCTCAGTATCTGCTTGGACCAGCTGTCCAAACTACTGCCCCTTGTCAGAGGGAAAACTATAACTCTGACAGCCACTCTGCCATCCAGGTCACCTTGGAAGCCTGGAATGATAACCGTCTCCCGAAGGAGAATACCGTTATCATATCCGTAGAATATCAACTTATGTTCTATAACTGCTTCCGACTGTTTCTCCAGAATTGTATCAATATCAACTTATTGCATCTACTGCAAGAACAACATCTGGTGTGGTACTTGACATCTCATGATTGACTCAATTGCCTAAGCAAGTGATCTGCCAATCATGCACATCCCTCTCCCCTTTAGTCTGTAAGACACCTTTAGATAGGGTGACTCCATCATCTGCAGGTACACTACCGTGCCAGGAGTCATCCATTCTAAATACTCATAGAATGCTGTCAAAGTACCCACATTGGGAAACCACCCAAATCTAGATCTAAAACCATAGATCCAGTAACCAGAATGTCTGATATAATATCCAAGTCCTATGTGGAGAAACCACTGTGTGACAACCAAAGTATAACCGATCGTAGTATAGGAATATCACTTCCTACTCTGTGTATGTCATCCAAATACCGGGACATCACACCCTACTACCTTCTTAACAGATCCATCCCCTATACTGATGAAGTCAAACCTATAACTGTCACATCAGAAATAGATGATCTATCTCCGCTATATCTGCTTTAGTCTATAAATAGACATAAGCCACTTGTCCACCAATGCTTCCGTTGCTCCTACTGACTACGACAACCCTCTGACAGAGTCATATAGACACACACTACTAAAGCCAGTTTAGAATGAGCTATACTCATCCTCCTGCCGGGTCTCACAGTCTGGAACAACAGCAATGGCAAGTCTGGGTAAACAAGAACCTCCCTGCCACCGTCCTTGAGCATACCGAAGTACCTCTCGGGTGCCTGAGGTTACCCACTTTATCTGCGGAGTGGCCAATGGAATGTCAAGTCAGATTGAATCTTTAGGTTCTTATCAAATCTTCAGTAATCGTTCGCGGTTCTGGAATCACTTCCAGTTCTACCATACTCCCACTACTGTTTTCTGAAAAAATCCATTTCTTTAAAAAATGTGGCGAGTCAAGAACAATATCACTATTGATCTTCCAGATGGTAGAAAGTCAACCCTCATCATAGCCTGGGTCAACCCACAAACAGCCATTACAGAAACGTGCCTTGAGTTATCCGGAGTCTGGTTTTAAGCATAAGCCGGACAACTCCCCGTACCTTAACATCGTTAAGATATGAACTGTTCTATATCCAATACAGAAACAGAGGCACTGATTTAATTGAACCAGATTCAAATCATGCAGCTGTCACCAGTGCATGTCAACTAAATGGAAGGAGGCCGATCAGCGTTACTCAACTTAGGAATGCTTCCAATTATGAGTAACCTGAAAGAGAAGCAAGTTCTCATTACTATCAACTGAATACCATACACAAGTATCTACATCTTCGATCACCTTGAAGAATCCCGATACTTGCAATACCTGGTTCTCTACTCTATTCTTATACCAATAACTCCTCAAAACTCAGACCCTGTGTTTCCACGAAACAGCTGTCTAAAAACTAGAGAAGTCATAAGTAAACCGAATATAGTACGAGGACCAACCCCTCTGTCCTAATGGACGCTGGACAACATACAATACTCTGTATAAGTCCCTTGAGTCTGATAACTCATTCACTGTGTGTCGTAGGTTGAAAACTGTACTTATGGTTAAGAAGAATTACACCGCTGTTCAATACTCCTTACCTAACCATCCACTGATATAGGTAAATGTCATAGACATAATTTCAAAAAGGTATATCTCACTCTATAAAAATAGACGTACAGATATATCAATTTGAAATTGGTGCATAGCAACGGATATTCAAAACCAAATATTTGTCAACCGGCAAATAACCCAGCTGACTTCCTCAAATATCACCAATTACAACGAATCCCGATACAATGAGGATGGTCACCTAATTCCCAATAACTTACTCCCACTCATCATCTGTAAAACCATACAGATGTGAGAATCCAACCTGGTAAATACATACCTTGGAGCAAGTGTCTAATCGGGAAATCAGTTTTCTTTTAACAGTACACAGTTGAACTGAAACATTGAAATGTTTCGATGGGATATCCCGGTATTCCTAGTAATGCCTCTACCATTATCCAGATTCACAACTGTAACCGTATATCTCTTTGCCATCTGTCCAAATCCCTTTATATGTCCTTAGTCATTACCGTCTGCACACCCCTTTAGGCCAAATGGTTTTCTTCCTTCCCTACCGTTCAGCACCAGCCTATGGTTTGGAAGAAGACTATCCAATAAGCATAATGGGTGTACTGTCCTAATCCTAGGAACACTCGCAATGCGAGAGAAGGTGAAGATAAAAGACAACCGAATAAACCATATTCCTATTTCTCCTGAACCAGGATCCATCCCCGAACTGGAACAAGTTCCTTTCGAGTTCGTATATAACCATACGATGGATTATCCAACAAACTTGGGATCTTCGTAGTGATACGGAGTGTCCTGGAGAAATACAAAGGTGATTTAGGATTGGCGAAGAAAAACTTGGTTTGGTCGTGAATAGCAGTCGCAATTTACTTTGCCCTCTTACTAATCCCTTTCTTTGTCTTAACTTAATACCTTCTGTACACCGTTTAGGCTAACTGGTTTTCTTCATTCCCTACCGTTCGGCACCAGCCTAGGGTTTGGAAGAAGACTATCCAATTTGCGTAATAGGTGTACTATCTCCTAAACCAAGGAGTACTCGCAACCTGAGAGAAGGTAAAAGGAAAAGACAACTGAATAGTCCTATTCGTTTTCTCCAGAACCGGAAACCATCCTCGAATTCCTTCGAGTTCGTATATAACCATACGATGGTTTTGTCCAATGGAAGTAGACGTTCGTAGTAATACGGGGTGTCCTGGAGAAAAGGGTAAAAGTAGGAGTGGCAATGAGGTCTGCAACTCTGACAATCCAAAAGCCAGTCTTATAAGAAGGTTCGGTTAACTTGGTCACTGAGTCATAGTGTAGGGTCGGGTCAATGGTCGCTGCCAAAGAGAGAGAGAAAAGAAACACTCAGCGTGCACTCTAACCTAGATCAGAATGGTTATCACTTTATCTAATCAGGAAACCTCCCACTGTAACCTCAAATCCTTCCCCAAACCTGAAAGAAGAATTAGTCGGGATCACCCGAGAAGTAAACCAACTCATCGGTGGGAATCGGGATCTAACTATCATCGCATGATAACTTGACGGAATCCACTCAAGTAACCACACTCCAGAAGGTATGCGCATGCCTGGCAAGTTTCGGTTTCTTTAGAAACTCCCGATGTGATTTTTACCCCTAGGACCCAAGTGACTTTGACTGAGCCAACATATCAAAGGATCCTAGTCAAGTTCAACCCGTCATTATCTTGATTGCATTAGACCCACCCGCACGAGTCCTTGACTGAGCCAAAATGACCGCACGACTGTCCTAACCAATCTCATATCCATGCAACAGAAAAGCACTACATAGCTACCGAACACTACGCCTCGGCTAAGCACGACATACGTAGCACGAATACTAAGCAATACTAATCTGAAATGACGGAGGGCTACGACTGGTTTTTGGCGAAAAACCTTTAACGTAATGAACTTGATATCGTTGAAGGAACCGCATAGTTTTTATAAAAATATAGTGACGAAAACCTTTGCTAAAGAGGTCACTCCCGGTGAAGGGATCTCGGCTCTTTCCCCGTAGAATGAGGTGCAGGATATTCCAACTGAATACCACGATGCAAAACAAAAGTGAACGTCCTTGCAATAACAGCTTTTTTTTGAAAAATTGTTCCAACAACATCAAAACGGGTTTGTTTATCTTGCATTGATCCGAATCAACGCAGTCCCATCAATTTATCACACCACAAAAGAACGAAAATAATAATGTACGTATATGCCATCCGCATTCGCCACTGGGTCCCGTCATCACCCGTTAGGTTACTTAACTAACGACAGAGCGGGGACTGGACTAGCGCGGATGCAAAACATATACAACATCTACTAGTATATATACAATATATAATTTTCGCTCAAAAAGTGATCAAATGCAACATCATAGAAAAATACAGCATCACAGAACAATACAGATATCTGGAAGCCCCGGGTTTCACAGAGCCGCTGCAGAAACCCGACGTTCCCCTGGTCATGTGGATAGCCTGTGCAATGAAATCCTGGACCCCTACGGGCACGGCAAGTTACCCGCCAAAACCTGAAGCGAGGCAGCCCCCTTCAGCAACGTGAATGGACCACCCAGCACTTCACGGAATCCGGTAACTTGGGCACCCCTCCTGGGTCAACCAGTACCCCCTACGAGTGCGGCGAACAACCCGCCAATTCTAGAGTAAAGCCCCCTCCGTCTCAATGCCATGAGATGCGGGCTCGTTGCCCTCTAGAACCCGACTATCCGTGCACCCCACCTTGGGGTAATCCTAGTACAGAAAGTAAAAATATACATACAACGGGTACATCGACCGCAACCTGGTCGTGCCCCAAAAGAATAATACAAACAGGCAGTGACGGCAGTCCACATGTCGGACGCTCGCCCCGCAATATCAAATGTACATATAAAACAAAACAGTACTAGCATTGCATCCAGGCTATCCCCCACGACCGATCCGCAACATCACAGCACAACACAGAACATCAACGTGAATGTCACGTTCGCAAATCCGTCTAAAAGGGCTATAGCAGATAGACTGGATTTACCGATCGAGTGACATTCATGGTCGCAGATATAATGTAAATACTGTGAACTAATGTGTTTAAACTTTTCGATCGATCAAATTTATCGAAGTGGGCCCCAAGCATTACTGTAGCACTTAACGAGAGTCTAGGCCCAAAAAGAATATTCCAAAAACCCCATTTTCAACCCAGGAGCTCACTGCAAAAATTTGGTCTAATGAATAGTAAAAATGGCCGCGGAACCGCCGCAAATATGTGGTTTTGGCGGCGGTTCCGCGGTGGAATAGTGAGATCACGCTACCAAATTTTCACAGAATGCTTAGAATTGCCTGCACATGTCACTGCAATGTACTGAAAAAATTTTGGAGCCAAAAAAATTTCGACAGAAAACTGTGCAAATGAAAATGGGTTTTCGGAAAATCCGTTCGATCGAACATGTAAACACACTAGAACAAGCTAGGCAAGGTTAATGGCGTGGCTCTGATACCATGTTGCGCCACGGCAGCGTCCCGGCCGTCTATCCGAGGCCAAAATGCGGAATCAAAATTTTTCTTAACTTTAAACTGGCGCTACCGCGGACAATATACCCGGATCGTAACCATTAACCGATACTAGCTAACTAGAGATAGGGTGAGAGATATACCGAGCGATCCGTATCCTTCGGTCTTCTCGTCGTCGTCCCGATCTCCCGCGGAATCACCATTCATCGTCTTCTCGTCGGAGAGGGCACCACGTAGCCGGATTCTTTTACGGGCTCCCACCTCTGGACCGAGGCAACTCGGACGCGAAGTTGGCTAGCCGACGCGTCCAAGATTTGCTGTAGATGTAGTGTAGAATCTATTGTCTCTTTTGGGATTTATGTTGCCATTGGAGATGGAGGAATGAGGATAAGGAAAAACTGGTGCTTTCATTTTTTCCAAAACAAGAAGAATGAGATGAAGAAATATGTGCCACCATCAAAATGAAACTCTCTCTCATTTCTCTCTTCCTATCAAAAATGTGTGGCCTGCTCTCTTCATTGTGAGAATGGTGGAGGATAAAACATCAACCATGAAGGGAGGTGATCGTAGTAAAAGGTGGAGGGTGACCACATCCAAAGCAATGATAACCATGTCACACTAAATCAAATCCATTTCTAATCAACATAAAGCAAGAAAATGATGATAGAAAAGAATGGTATCAAAAGATGCTATCATAATCAATCCATATGCAAGAAACCCCTCCACAATATGTTATTTGCTAACTTGCAAATAACACCCTCCATCGGAAAAGTCCGGCCGGGAAAGAACAAAGGAAAACCGGCAGGAACAGAATGCAAACTGGCAACTCCAGAAAACTGGTCCCGTAATAAATTACAGGAAAAACCCCGATACTGTGCATACACACCCGCATCTGTATTCCGACCGGATACAAATGCAAAGAGACAAAATCTACACTGTCTAATACTGGGATCCGGATTAAACCAAAGCCGGCTAGTAAAAATCGTCCGATCACGATCCGTGCAATACCGCACGTATCTGATCGAACCCTGCCATATCTCCATACGGTCTCTACAGCGTTTCGCCCGAAACCTGAGTAACTGAGTGTGGTGGACTCTAAAGACTCGTCAATACTATGGCTGTGGATTTAACCACTAGCACGTCAGAGGTATCAGCCAATACGTAACGGGCTACCAGGTACTGACCAAAAGGGACGTTGATGAGCGAACTCATCCTGACACCCTACTGAGCCTGTCAGTGACAATATCCGTACAGTCCGGTCCGTTCGTCTATGAGTATCGCATGGCGGGCCTAGGGGGTTGGTAAAAGTCAGACCCCCAAAAGCGGTACAAGTCGTGTCGGAGTGTAGCCCAGAACACCCTGAGATACTACTGGAATACCTACCAGTAAATCTCCTGCCTCGGCCGAGGGCTTTGTGTAATGGCTCTCCTAGACACAGCGCGACCTCACCCCCAATACCGGGAGAGACGAACCCCTGCAGATCCGCTCACTGCCTCCATGTGGCTCGGGACTGTACCCAACTAAAACCTGTTTGCACGACTCCTTTGAGCCGTGGTAGGGTAGTAATCAAAGCACAGTGGGAACTCACATGAGACAAATGGCGATCTCAGGTCGATGAACTAACCTGTACACATGTCACCTGGGAACTGCTATCTGACGTCTGGTATAATCCCAACTAGCAGGTTCCCGGCGAGTCCTGTCCGGTGTACTCATAACCCAATGAGCACATGTATATATCTTAGGTGAACCAACAGACACCAATGGCTTGTGAGACCGGCCACCGCCCCTTGTCGGGGTCTCGACTGTATACACTAGCCTACTAATGGAGTATCGATGCCCAGTCTCGAAACTCCCACGACTAGGGACCTTTTAAGGATGTGCTTATAGACTCCAGCTCTCACGAATATGATCGCCCTCATACTGCTGGTAGTCAAGCAAGAATCCTAGGGGCTCTATCAACGTGTAATAGCGACTCGTAAGGTCACCTAAAGCAGTGCACGATGATAAAGATAAACCAGATAGCATACTATCATCTTGAGTAAGACTGTCCTACCGGGATAGGTCCTCCCTCAATCATTGCAATCACGTGCCTGTGATCCAATAATTGACTCTGAGGGCACTATCTCCAACAGCTTCCACCCTCGCAGCCACCTGTGCACCCCCGCCGCAGCCCCTGCTCACCACCCGTGACCACCTGCGCCGCCCTGGTCATCGCCGGCGATCACCAGACCCCCCCTGTGATCGCCTCTGCAAAGCACCGGAGCTCCGTCAACGTGGTCGGCAGTCACCATCCCTCCACAGATCCTCTTCGCTGTTCGCCGGAATCCGGCCGTGCCGGTGACGTGTCCCGATGATCCAGCAGAATACTCTGACCCGTGTGGTTCCTTGGTTCGTTGTTTGGGTTCAATCCGTGAACCGTGCGTCTGTCGCGAGTTTCCCCGCCGACGTTACGTTCCGTTTTTCCCGGTTCGCGACCCGTCGAGGCAAGTACCCCTTGCTACATGCTATACAATATTTACATATATGTATGGACACCCTAAACCTGTAAAATTTAACTTGGTATAATCGTTTCCCATTTTCGGTTACAATATTGCGTTATATCACATTTTACTGTTAAAATAGCTGGTAGCAATTATCCCTGTAGTTCTGTTACATTCGGACACTCGCATGCATTAACCTGAAATAACTGTATTGAACCGTTACATAAATTATTGCATCGCTAAGGGTGCTTAAACCTGTTAACATGACTAAACGGCTATATCGTTTTACTGCACTCCTGTAATTTGAATGAAACTGCTTATTATGTAATTCATTGCTTATCTCATGTTGTTAATACCCATGTTTGATTATATATCTGATTGTGAGCACACCCACGATATTGTTTACATCTTGACCCGACATTGCTACACTTATGTATATATTGATATACCTGACATGGTACCGTATACTGTTAACTTGACCTGATGTACCATGACCCGACCCGTTACCTGATCTTGTGTCTAATGCCAACAAACCTGACATGTAGTCCTCATGGACCGTTCCTGTTGTCTATCCAGACAAACCTGCTTTTACCTGATCCTGTGTTGGCATTAGTTCCTGATTACTGAATACCTGACTTGACATACATAACTTGGGGGTGTGGGGAAATCAAAGGTGAAACCGACTTGTAACTCAACAGTTCGATACCTGTTCTGATCAGTCTTACGGGCTAGGCCAGCCCCGGAGTGATGATGCTGACATCACTCGCCCATCCTGCTACCTGTTACTGCCTAGCGGCACGTCTCGGATTCAGCCCCGAGAATCTTGACCGTAGTCCCGGGCACGCACGGGATATTATTGAGTTACATCGACGATTCATCAATTGATTTCAAAGACTTTAGAATAGAAAACCTGATAGAACAGTTTAGTTACCCACTGCACACTACCCTGCACTGCTTGTTTCACAGTATCGTTTTATTCATGCTTATTTTGCATTGCCTGTTACATTGTTCATATTATATTACTTGTTGACATGACGCGCTGACGTCTGGGTTTTGCATGGCCCAGATTCTGTACCGCTGTCGCAATCCGAGCAGGAGTACTTCAGCCAGCAGGCTAAGTTGTGAGTTCAGTAGTAGTTAGTTTTATTTCCTGCATTTATTTCCTGGTGTGAGCCCGCATTATGGGACATACTTTTCAGTTATTTGTATTGGATCATTTGCTTCCGCATTTATTTATTATTGACTCATGTTATTCTGGATTATGGACATGTTTTTAAATAGTTTTATCCTGTTCTTGATATCTCTACAGCCGTAATGTGACTGTGGATGGATACTTCCTACCCACAGGTAGCATGGTTGACTATGTCACATGCCCAATCTAGCGTACTCTGGGAAGCGGGGCGTGACATGGTTCTTTTGGTATCAGAGCCATAGGTTAGTTGGGTTGATTCTTTTGTAGTTGGGTATTGTACCCAATACACGAATCAGAATGTCCGTGTTTAGGAAACATGTCCTGCCACCTTGCCATTTACCATTCTTGAATCACATCTTCCTGATTATATCTTTGCGATGTGCAAACTTCCTTTGCATATCGACTCGAAAACCCGATTCCTTGTTATCTCTAGGACTTAGACGACTTGGGTGGAGTTAAGTAATTGTGGCTATGATACCGCGGCATAGTTACAATGCGGTACTCTATTTAAGTATCTTGGAGTTCTAGCCTTGATCTATATATTGAATCTATCATCATGCTAATGTTGGGTGTTTTTGATTTCAGGAATATGGCAGATAAGAATTTCAAGACGTACCAGAGGCGTGTGGACGAAGCCGCCATGCTTGGAGTGATAAGAGGAATGCTGGAAAATCAGAAGAGACAGACCGAGCTGATCCAGCAGCAAGCAGACTCATTCCAGGAAGGTTTGCAGATTATTCAGCAGTCTGTAAACAACGTCGGAGCTAAACCAGTTGACCGAGTAGGGACCGTGGCAGACTTCAGGCGTTTGGGTCCGTCTACATTTACTGGTTTGGAGGAGCCGTTGCCAGCCGAGCAATGGCTAGTTGACACGGAGAATTTGCTGATTGCGGCACAGATTCCAGATGATAAAAGAGTTAATGTGGTACGCATTCAGTTAGTGGACTATGGCCGAGAATGGTGGCTTGTGGAGGAGACCCGCTTGCCTAAGCTGATCAGGTGGGCGGATTTTTCTAAGAGTTTCCTGGAGAAGTTCTTCCCGCGGACTGCACGGGAGGAAATGGAAGAGAAGTTTATTGGGTTAAGGCAGAATGGAGCACCCGTGGACGTGCATGCAGCAGAGTGGACGAGACTCAGCAGATTCGCTGGACCTTTAGTCGCCAACGATGCAGACAGGGCACGAAGGTTCATGCGCAGTTTGGATGTGGACATCCAGAGGCAGATTGTCTCCCTGGGTTTGACCACTTTCTCACAGGTTCTTACGGCAGCTCGGGAACAGCAGAGTTTATCTGGGATGAAGGGGAGCTTGCAGCAGACAGCAGTTGCGGCCAGGAAGCCCGCATTTGTACCTAACCAAGCTCATGGTCGCAGAGGTATTCCAGTGGACCGTCGTGCTGTAGCACCCATGAAGAAGCCTGTGATTGTTGATCGAAGAAGGAGCGTGATTTGTGACTACTGCCGTTTACCTAGGCACGTGCAGAAGGATTGTCGAAGGAGGCTGGGACTTTGTTTGGTTTGTGGAGCGGCTGATCACGCCGTTGGTGCTTGTCCGTCGAAGCTTCGTACAAGGGATGATACTCAGAAGCCTCTGCAGAAACCGTTCTAAGGGCAGAAACAGCTGACTCAAGGACCTAATCAGGCTCGAGCTTTTACCTTGACAGCTGAGGAAGCTAAGACGTCAGGAGAAGTGGTTTCAGGTACCTTACTCGTTCATGGTTTTCCCGCATTGGCATTATTTGATTCTGGTGCATCCCACTGTTTTATGTCATCCAAATTTATAACTACACACTCGATTACCTGCACGACCCTGTCTAGTTTCTGGGACATACACACTGGGAATGGGAAAATCATATCTAGTAGGGAGTGTAAAGATTGTACGGTTGTTGTGTGCGGACGGGAACTCTTTGCAGATTTCTTGGTGATTGATACGGGCAGCTATGAAGTCGTCTTGGGAATGGATTTTCTTGGCACTTTCCATGCTCACATTGACTGTAGGGCAAAGAAAGTAATTTTCTAGATTCCCGGACATCCCGAGTTTACCTTCACTGGAGGAAGCAGTTCTGTCGGGCCAGTCGAGTTTAGGGCTAGGCCGACAAACAATATTCTTGCAGCAGTGGAAGTTGATAGTGGTGGAGAGCCGGAGGTTGTTCACGATTTATGGACGTATTTGAAGATATATCGGGTTTACCGCCGAAGCGAATTGTGGAGTTCGCAGTTGATCTTATTCCTGGTGCAGCGCCAGTATCTAAAGCGTATTATCCAATGGCACCAGTAGAGTTGGAAGAAGTTAAGAAACAGGTTGCTGAATTGCTTGAGAAGGGTTGGATTCGAAGCAGTAACTCGCCTTGGGGAGCTCCAGTTCTTCTAGTAAAGAAGAAGGATGGCACGAGAAGGATGTGCATCGACTATCGAGAATTAAACCGGGTGACTATTAAGAACAAGTACCCGATCCCTCGCATTGGAGAACGTTTTGAGCAGCTTAGTGGCGCGAGGGTATTCTCGAAGCTGGATTTGCGATCCGGATATCATCAGGTCCGAGTGAAAACAGAAGATATTTGCAAGACGGCGTTTCGAACTCGGTATGGACATTACGAGTACTTAGTGATGCCCTTCGGAGTAACGAATGCGCCGGCAGTATTCATGGACTTGATGAACCGAATATTTTCACCGTTCTTGGACCAGTGTATCGTGGTCTTCATTGACGATATTCTGGTTTACTCGAAGAGTTTTGAGGAACATGTTGAGCATTTAAAGATCGCACTGCAAACGTTGAGACAGGAGAAATTGTATGCGAAGATGAGTAAGTGCGAATTTTGGCTGGAGGAAGTGAAGTTTTTGGGGCATGTTGTGTCTGGCGATGGCATTGCCGTCGATCCAGAAAAGATTGCAGCAGTTCGAGATTGGCCTATTCCAAAGAATGTTGCGGAGATAAGAAGTTTCCTTGGATTAGCCGGATACTACAGGAGGTTTGTGGAGAACTTTGCTCGTCTGGCAGAGCCGTTGACCAAGCTTACGCGTAAGGAGGTACCTTTTGTATGGACGGATAAATGTGCGTTAGCTTTTGAGACGTTGAAGCAGAAGTTGATAACCGCCCCTATTCTAACTGTGCCAGACAATTCCGGAGGATTGGTGATTCACAGCGACGCATCTGGGAAAGGATTGGGATGTGTTTTGATGCAGCATGGGAAAGTTGTAGCATACTCATCGAGACAATTGAAGACCCATGAGAAGAATTATCCGACTCATGACTTGGAAGTTGCGGCTGTGATTTTCGCTTTGAAGATTTGGAGACACTACCTTTTGGGCGAAAGAGTCGAAGTCTTTACAGATCATAAGAGCTTGAAGTATGTTTTCACTCAGAAGGAGCTTAACATGAGGCAGCGTAGATGGTTGGAGCTGATGGCTGACTACGATCTTGATCTTAAGTACCATCCGGGGAAGGTTAATGTTGTGCCGGATGTGCTTAGTCGGTTACCCGCAATTCAGGTGTTAACTACGCAGAAGGAGATCGTTGCAGATTTTCGAAGATTTGACTTGGAGGTTGTGCTACCGCGTTCTACGGGACAGTTGATGCAGCTGCAAGTACATTCATCATTAATCGAGAATATTAAAGCAGCATAATCGCAGGATCCTAGACTGCAAAAGTTTCGAGAGCAGGTTGAGGCCAGATTACGAACAGATTTATTGATCCACAAAGATGGTTCGTTGAGGTATGGTAGCCGTTTGTGTGTGCCAAAGGGTGATGTTCGTGAAGAGCTTATGAAGGAGGCACACAGTTCAGCTTATTCTGTACATCCAGGAGGCACCAAGATGTACCGAGATATTCGACAGCATTTCTGGTGGGAAGGCATGAAACGGGAGATTGCTCGCTTTGTGGCTAAGTGCTTGGTGTGTCAGCAAGTTAAGGCTGAACATCAAAGGGTTGCTGGTTTATTGCAACCACTTTCGATTCCTCAGTGGAAGTGGGAACATATAACCATGGATTTCGTGACGGCTTTACCGCGGAGTCCAAAGGGCAACAATGCAGTATGGGTGATTGTTGATCGGTTGACCAAGGCAGCTCACTTTATTCTTTTCTAGGTTGGTCAATCAACGGAAACTTTGGCAGAGCGGTACATACAGGAGATTGTAAGATTGCATGGAGTACCGGTGAGCATCGTGTCCGATCGGGACACTCGGTTCTTATCACACTTCTGGAGGAGTTTACAGGAAAGTTTGGAGACTCGATTGAAGTTTAGCACAGCCTATCATCCTCAAACTGATGGTCAGTCGGAGAGAACGATCCAAACTCTTGAAGACATGTTGAGAGCATGAATGTTGGACTTCAAGGGTTCTTGGGAGGATCATCTACATTTGGTGGAGTTTTCTTACAACAACAGTTTTCAAGCAATTATCCAGATGGCTCCGTTTGAAGCTTTGTATGGTCGTAAATGTCGTTCGCCTGTTTGTTGGGATGATGTCGGTGAACGAAGATTGTTGGGACCAGATTTGGTGGTGCAGACAGTTGAGAAGGTTAACACTATCAGAAATCATATGAAGGCAGCATAAGACAGACAGAAGAGTTGGGCTGACACGTCAAGAAGACCTCTAGAGTACGCCGTGGGTGATTTGGTGTTCTTGAAGATATCACCGACTAAATGGGTGATTCGTTTTGGGAGTCGAGGAAAGCTTAGTCCTCGATTCGTTGGACCCTTTGAGATATTGGAGCGTGTTGGAGAGGTAGCGTACCGTTTGGCGTTACCGCAGACCTTGGTAAGTGTGCACGATGTGTTTCACGTATCTCAACTACGAAGGTATGTTCGAGATGAAACACACGTTTTGCATCATTCGGAGTTAACAGTGCGGGAAGACTTAACTTTTGAGGAGCGACCGGCTGAAATCGTGGATCGAAGGAAAAAGGTTCTCAAGAACAAGGTTATCCCCCTTGTACTTGTTTCTTGGGGTAATCGATCGCATGGAGAGTCCACTTGGGAACGAGAAGATGAAATCCGACAGAAGTTTCCCCACCTCTTCTTGTAGTTTTTTGTATTCTTGGAATTTCGAGGACGAAATTCTTTTTTTAGTTGGGTATGATGTAACACCCGAGCCCAATGCTACTGTTTTTCAGTTACTGTTTGAGCATTAGATGGTACTCATTTCTTTTATCTTGCTTATTTGTGGTTTACTGTAAAATTTTACCCGGAAAAGTCATTTCTGCACATAACAAATTTTAGCATCTAAAATAAAATTAAAAATATCCATCTTGGCCTACTTGACATCCCTAACCCTGTGGTAGCGTCCGTGCATCGTGTTCTCGTCCCGTTCGGTGAAACGGACGAGTTTGGACGGCTACGCGCGCGTACATGTGTCCGTCTTGGGGGTATGCTTTTAATCATAAGACGCTTAAATTTAAAATTTGGAAGCCGCTTAAAATCCTATTATTTCAATTTCAAATTTTTGGACCCAACCCGGACGCGATTTGGAAATGTTTTATTCGGCGCCAAAATCCCAAAATTTAATAATCTTTAAACAATATATATTCTGTAACTTATATACATATCTTTCACTGTTAATTAATCTTTAAAATCTTTTAATATTTTTCTCCATAACAACCCCAGCCAATCACGAGGCTGTTTATCTCCCGTGGGCCCCTCTCCATTCCCATTCTCTCTCTCTCTCTATTTCTCTTTCTCTCTCTCTCTCAAATCTCTCTCTCTCTCTCTAACCCTATTCTCTCTCTCTCTCTTATATTATTTCCTTTCTCTCGTTTCTTTATCATGAGAAACAACAGAAACCCACCCGAGCCTCGCGCAGAAACCCTAGCCACCTTCACCCCGTCGCCGCCGCAGCCCCAACGCCGACGCCGATACCACCTGCACCCTCGCCTCCTCCTCCTCGTCTCACCCATATCCTCATTGCTTCCACCCTCGCAGCCACCTGTGCACCCCCGCCGCAGCCCCTGCTCACCACCCGTGACCACCTGCGCCGCCCTGGTCGTCGCCGGCAATCACCAGACCCCCCCCGTGATCGCCTCTGCAAAGCACCGGAGCTCCGTCGACATGGTCGGCAATCACCATCCCTCCACGGATCCTCTTCGCTGTTCGCCGGAATCCGGCCGTGCCGGTGACGTGTCCCGACGATGCAGCAGAATACTCTAACCCGTGTGGTTCCTTGGTTGCGTCTGTCGCGAGTTTCCCCGCCGACATTACGTTCTGTTTTTCCCGGTTCGCGACCCGTCGAGGCAAGTACCCCTTGCTACATGCTATACAATATTTACATATATGTATGGACACCCTAAACCTGTAAAATTTAACTTGGTATAATCGTTTCCCATTTTCGGTTACAATATTGCGTTATATCACATTTTACTGTTAAAATAGCTGGTAGCAATTATCCCTGTAGTTCTGTTACATTCGGACACTCGCATGCATTAACCTGAAATAACTGTATTGAACCGTTACATAAATTATTGCACCGCTAAGGGTGCTTAACCTGTTAACATGACTAAACGGCTATATCGTTTTACTGCACTCCTGTAATTTGAATGAAACTGCTTATTATGTAATTCATTGCTTATCTCATGTTGTTAATACCCATGTTTGATTATATATCTGATTGTGAGCACACCCACGATATTGTTTACATCTTGACCCGACATTGCTACACTTATGTATATATTGATATACCTGACATGGTACCGTATACTGTTAACTTGACCTGATGTACCATGACCCGACCCGTTACCTGATCTTGTGTCTAATGCCAACAAACCTGACATGTAGTCCTCATGGACCGTTCCTGTTGTCTATCCAGACAAACCTGCTTTTACCTGATCCTGTGTTAGCATTAGTTCCTGATTACTGAATACCTGACTTGACATACATAACTTGGGGGTGTGGGAAAATCAAAGGTGAAACCGACTTGTAACTCAACAGTTCGATACCTGTTCTGATCAGTCTTACGGGCTAGGCCAGCCCCGGAGTGATGATGCTGACATCACTCGCCCATCCTGCTACCTGTTACTGCCTAGCGACACGTCTCGGATTCAGCCCCGAGAATCTTGACCATGGTCCCGGGCATGCACGGGATACTATTGAGTTACATCGACGATTCATCAATTGATTTCAAAGACTTTAGAATAGAAAACCTGATAGAACAGTTTAGTTACCCACTGCACACTACCCTGCACTGCTTGTTTCACAGTATCGTTTTATTCATGCTTATTTTGCATTGCCTGTTACATTGTTCATATTATATTACTTGTTGACATGACGCGCTGACGTCTGGGTTTTGCATGGCCCAGATTCTGTACCGCTGTCGCAGTCCGAGCAGGAGTACTTCAGCCAGCAGGCTGAGTTGTGAGTTCAGTAGTAGTTAGTTTTATTTCCTGCATTTATTTCCTGGTGTGAGCCCGCATTATGGGACATACTTTTCAGTTATTTGTATTGGATCATTTGCTTCCGCATTTATTTATTATTGACTCATGTTATTCTGGATTATGGACATGTTTTTAGATAGTTTTATCTTCTTCTTGATATCTCTACAGCCGTAATGTGACTGTGGATGGATACTTCCTACCCACAGGTAGCATGGTTGGCTATGTCACGTGCCCAATATAGCGTACTCTGGGAAGCGGGGAGTGACAACAGCACATCTCAATGCGTACAATAATAGAGCATGATTTGTGCGACATATAATAGAAATGTAAGCATATCGTGTATCATGCAACGCGGAATAGTGATATGACATATTAAAGGAAAACCGCTCTTTTAAAAATGATTCCATTTTTTTAAGTATAACATGCGGTTCCCTATTTTACAATAAAACCAGTTATCTATATAGGTAAAATATGTATATGCGCAAGTATAGATGTACCAATGTATGTGTGCACAAATATGGATATACAAATGTGTATATCCGCAAGTATGAATGTATCAATGTATATGTGCAAGCAGGTTATGCGAAGAGTCATATCATGATGCAGCAATCCTACTGTGTAGTGACATGGCAATTATCGATGATGAAGTGTGTGAGCCTATAAACTGTGTACGTGTGACATACGCATCATCGATAATGGTGCAGGTGTATTATCACAGGTATATGCGATGCAATAATAATATCATGAATGCAGCACAAGGTAAATCATCAGCTAAAAGCTATAAGGTATACGTAACTATCATATGTCCCAGTCGGTGAATCTATCAATCGGCATCTAGCCCAGTAACATCGCGTACGGTATAATCGATCGTACGGCAACCTCTAGTCAAAGGTAAGGATCAATCATCAAGTCAAACTCATCACGCACGGAATATCATCGTGCGGTGGCATTATACTAATAGGGATCCTATCATCCTATACGACAAAAAAGGGTACGGCCTAATATCACATACGGCCTATTATCCATGATTCACAACATTCTGTAAGTCGATGTGCAACACCCCACGACTTGCGGGGAGGCGGAAATATGAAAAACGATCTTGTTCTTTGCATAAACATCGACTAACCGCAAGAATCGAAGCTAAACGATAACTAACATCAAACATAGAAGTTAACAACTACTATGTAAAGGGATTATACCTAAAGAACCGTGTCCTTCGTCTTTACGAACTCCACCTCCTCCTCGGCCTTCTCCAAGTAGTAGACGATCCACCCGAGAGCTTTACTCCAAGCTTAGCCTCTAAACTTGAGGCAACTAAACTTCTTTAAGTGCTAATCAAAGAAGCTAGGTGAAATAGAGTGAGGGTTATGGTTTAATAAGTCTAACTAATCCTTGTACTCAACACATGAGAGGGGAGGATTAGGGTTTGAAGAGGAAGAGCTTGAGGAGAGAGAAGGTGAAGATAATAATGAATTGAGAATAATGAGTTATCATAATATATATCAAGCATTTTATTTTATCAAGAAAAGAAAAGAAAATGATTTACAACCATGCTTGATAAATATCTTGTGGTGATTCATCTCCATGAGTCATTAAGCAATTATGAAGCATTAATGACATGGATGAATCATCCATATGACTCACTAATCTCATTCAATGTATATGCCACCTAAACCTTCTTAGTCACCATCTTCTAGAAGCTTCTCGCGCAATTACGAGAACGCCCCTCCTTTCCGCAAAAATACGGAAAAACTTTAGACTGTATAAATCCAATAACCGGATACCAGTAACTGGCTTAAACCAAAGCCGACTGGTAAAAACTATCCGAAAGTCGTACGTGCGTAAACACACGTATGCGTCCGAACCCTTGTCGTAAAACCATACGACCTCTATATCGTTTCGCCTGGAGTAGGGAAACTCTCTGTGTGGGACTCTAGAGACTCGACTACTATGCTGGCAGTGGGTTTAACCACAGACCGCAAGCGGCACTAGCTGTACGTAACGGTCCCCAGGTAGATGTCGATAAGAAGGCCGATGAGGAAACCCATCCGAACTCCTACTGAGTCTGATGTGACAATCTCCATACAGTCCGGTTCGTTCGTCTAAGACTATCGCATATCGGGCCTAGGGGGCGGCAAGCGTCAGTCCCCTAATAGCGGTATAAGTCGTGTCGGAGGGAAGCCCATTACACCCTGAGAAACTACTGGAACCTACCAGCAAATCTCGCTTGCCCTGGCCAGGGACTTTGCGTAATGGCTCTCTGACACAGCGCGATATCAACTCCCAATACCGGGAGAGACGAATCCTGTCTAACCGCCACTGCCTCCAAGTGCTCGGGACTGCACCCAACTGCTACCTGTTTGCACGACTCCTTTGAGCCGTGGTAGGGTAGCAATCTAAGAACAGTGGGACACACTCGAGGCGAAGTAGCAGTGTCAAGTCTGCGGACTATGCTGTACTCATGTCACCTGGGAACTGCTCACTGACGACTGGTATAAAACCAACCAACAGTTCCCTGTGAGTCCTGTCCGGTGTACCCGTAACCTAACGAGCACCTGCATACTATCTCCAGTACGACGTACTGATGGCTGTGGGACAGACCATCTCCCCAACTGGGATGAGAAGCGTACACACTAGTCTACTCCGGAGTATCGATGCCCTATCTCGATAATCCAACGACTAGGGACCTGAATAAGGATGTGCTTGTAGACTACCCAGCCCCCACTAGTGTGACTGCCATCACAACGCTGGTAGTCAAGCAAGATCCTAAGAGCTCTATCAATACGTATACTCACATATTAAGATAGAAAAACTAAGTAGCATACTACCATGTTTAGCAAGACTGTTATATACATGTGAATATCCCAAGCTTCCATTAAGTAATATACAAACTAGTATGATACAGTAATGGCCTTCTAGGGCATAAACACTAACACATTCTATAAATGTATGTATATCTATGTGCCTATGTCCCGGTTCACATCCGCAATAATCTCATATTAGGGGACCGACAGGGTATAAATCAACTCGATCGACTCGCATCCGTATACCATCATATCATCAAATCATCATCTCATCATATCATCGTATCCCTCTTATATCCTTTCATCTCATTTATAACACACATCAAATCGGATTTACATCAACATTCTATCTATACTAAACATAAGTATCTAATCTAACATACACATCTGAACCATACAATCAGATTTTTAAAGAAGCGAATCGTAGTTTTGAAAATAGGGGTTACGGTGTTTTTAAGAAAGAGATATCATTTGAAAATCCGTAACATCCCTCAAGGTATATACTTAAAAGGTACATACGATTCTTCGGTTTAGAAAAAGGTATGGGTCGGATGACGCATCTACATCGACTATCTATTCCTACAGTACCCTAAACGGTAATATAGCTAAACGTCATCCTACGATAGTAGTAACATATCACTTCTAACTATCCTCTAGTTTCTAATATGGTTTCCTAACCATATTCTATAAATCGGTTTTCCATCAAAAGTTTGCGAGGGTGCTATACGCCATCCACCAGACTTCCCCGGTAGATATAGATCTACTCACCGTAGTCCTCGCTCGCCGAAGTCGATGACGCCTCGCTCCGTCGCTTCGAAATCCACACGAAGGTACCTACAATAACAACACATATCGTAACGATATTAAAATCAAGGCGGAAAAACCAAAACGGCACGCGCATTGCTCGTAGGTTAGAACCTATAGCATATGCGTACAAAATCAATCAAACAACCCTTGTTGTCGATGTACAAACATGCGACAACCAAAAACGAATCCAAATATCAAAACTCATCATTTCAAATACGGAAAACATATCCTAAATCACACACAAGTATTCCCAGATTTTGACTCAGGTCAAATAAATCCAAGCAAACAAGTTTAGGGTGATGTATAAGGTATATGTGAGCTACTGAACCAACCTAGGCCCCTACCCTTACCAAGTAGCCGGTCACTTCCACCTAAAATCCGATGTCGCCGGCCCAGGGGTCTCTGTTTGGGTTCATCAGGTCAGAGTGGTCTCCTAGTAGTATATCTAGGCCACTAGTATTGTTTGGTTGCCTCAGTAATTCCCTGGGTTGCTCCAGATACCCCATAGGCACACTATAAGTCACAAAACTGATATGGGTCAATTCCTGAGTTCGTGCAACGGGTTCAGCTTTATGGCTCAGGTCATGAATCATGTTACCATGGTCATATAAACACTCACCAATGTCCCCAGATTTCACCTATAGATATTACAGAAAAATCAAGTAGAACCAAACCCCCTTAAACACCTTCAGGTAACTACCCTACAGAACCCACACCCTAACTCTTCTACCAACCCGGGGTCGCCGGAATTTCTCCAATAGCCGCCGACCAAAACCGGTGGGAAGGGTCTCGTTCTTTAGGTGGGCACTAAGGGTTACCAGTACAACACTATGACACTGTTTGTTTTCCCAGTGGATGCTCGGGGTCACGGCAGGTCAGCAACCTCATAAAACGACATCCAAAACACGATATCACAAAAAACTAATCTAAAGGGAAGAAATTATACCTCATCTAGTCCACTCAAGGCAGCACTAACTTCCCAACGTCATCAAAATCCCACTTTGCTCGGTTCATCGTGTAGAGGAGGAGATGGGGATAAATTTTAGTGAAAGGTGTTTTGGGTTTTGGGGATCCATTGGAGATAGATCTAGGGTTTAAGTGGAGGGTGGTGGAGTTGAGGAAGATGAAGAGGGTGATGAAAATGGCGGGGGATTGAATTTGGGCAGCAGCCCCCCCTCTCTCTCACTAATACTCACTCTCTCTTCTCTCTCCAAAGTATACCTAACCACTCATTATGTCTCCCTTTGACTTTTCCTTTTTCCTATTTCTTTTTCTCACCAAAAAAATCTCACCAAAAAAAAAACACATACACCCATATAAAACCATAAATGAAATAACATGTAACCAAATGAAACATGTCATGGTGCACTAACCATGAAAAGCTGTAGAAATACGGATTTGGCTTAATCGCGATTAGCAGTGCACTAATCGGGTTTTTATCAAAATTGCATATAATAACTTTTAAAAATGCCAAATCCTATAAATATATTATTAAATGAATAAATCATTTTAATTTTCATTTATTTCGCAATTATTGGTATATATTTATACCCTTTTTCGAAAACCCCAATTTCGCAAATCGGGCAGTTTTCGGGAAAAATATTATTTTAATATTAAATTCCAAAAATAATATTTTATATTTTCTGAAATGTTACAATCTTCCCCCCTTAAATAAATTCGGTCCCCGAATTTAAATTTAAACCCCAAAATCTAAAACATTTCAATAATCGGCTCAAAACAACGGGGCTTCGAAATCATGGAAAACGCTGAAATAGCACAACACGTCAAGTGCGCATGAAAACGAGTACAAAGCTCAAAATCAAATCCCGTTAAGCGTCACGCAAATCATCGGATTTGCACGCATATCCTCGGAGTTACAATAGAGATGCAGATCTCGAAATCCAATACCGAAACCAAAGTGCTCAAAAGCAAAATCGGCCTCAAAAGGCATATCCAGCAATCAGTGCGTCTGGTGCGCACGGAAATCAAGTCCCAATACAAGTGCTACCAATGTACACAAAAGTAAGACTAAGTGCAACGGGTGCACGAAAGCATCTGTCCAGTGCAACAGGTGTGCACGACAACAATATCAAGTGCATCTAAAGTGCACTAAAATCTCAATCCAGTGCATCCGGTGTGCACAGAATCGCATCTAATATCATGCGCCCAACATGCTCGAAAATCCAAATCAGTGCATATGTCCCGCACGAATGAAATCGCATCGAAAATGCACGGAAGAAATCTAAATCAAGAGCATCCAACATGCACGAGTAAAATCTCACTCAAGTGCACCCGATGCGCACAAAAATCAAAAATCAAGCGCCTAATATGCGCAAAAATCCAACCAAAGCGCGTCGGGTCCGTAAAAGCATACAGTGCAGTAGCATGCACGAAAACGAACGGCAAGTGCCAACGCGCACGAAAATACAATTCTGGTAAAACGAATGCTCAAGGATATAAATCGGGTGCAACCAAGGTACGGAGTATTAATCCAGTGCAACAAACGTGTAAATACCCATCCAGTGCAACAAATGCAAGAAATACAAATCTAGTGCAACTAATGTACGAAGTGAAAATCTGGTGCATCCAGTGCACGAAATACAATACAGTGCATCCAGTGCATGAAATACGAATACAGTGCATCCAGTGCACGAAATACGAATACAAATCCATAACTCAAATGCGTAAACAGCAACACCGAGTGTACCAAGGTGTATAAAATCATAAACGTGTGCAACTACGTGCACAAAACGCATATCAATGCACTGCAAGCACATATAAGCTATACCAAGTGCAAAAATCACATCATCGCATGAAATCCATGAAATTATAAACATGTGCGGCCAAGGCACAAA
The DNA here is from genome assembly GCA_030015575.1 of Agapanthus africanus. NCBI lineage: Eukaryota > Viridiplantae > Streptophyta > Magnoliopsida > Asparagales > Amaryllidaceae > Agapanthus > Agapanthus africanus. The sequence continues at coordinate 292,307,144 of CM057350.1, forward strand.
ACTGAATCTCAAGTGTAATAGATATGCACAAATCGCAAATCAACACAACGGTGTATAAAATATATATAAGGTGCGATAACTATGCGCAAAAATGTAAATACTCAGTAGGTGCAGCCATGGCGCACGGAATCAATATCAGGAAACTCGTCATCAAAACTCAAATCTAAGCGATATAAGCGTGATACTCGGATCACAAACGTAAATCGCAAAAAGGACATTGAGTTACACCTCCTACAATGTCGAAAAATAAATTGGTGCGCTAAAACCGGCAGAACAAGAATATCCGCTCGCCTCCTGCTCACGGTCTGGCGTCTTCTGTCTCTGGGTCTTCTTTTTTTTCCTCTGTGGATTACTACTCTCGCAATCCATCGGCTCATCGGCCCTGTCAGGTGTGCTAACGGGGACGATTCCGTTCTGGCACTTCTCTGGTCATCTCCCGGTCAATCATCGCCACCACTCGTAGTGCAGCACGTCACTGGCGTCGGCCTTTGGTCCTCTGAATACACTTGACCTATCTGATCCTGGTGCAAATCTCATTACAGCAGTGTCCTGGAAGGAATCCTGCTCAAGGTCTCTTCTGATCTTGCCTATGCCGAACTGTACGGAGGCTGGTACTCGGGCATAATCTTCTCTCGTTTTCTGGACATCTGCGTGTTCCGCACACATTTCCTCGGAAACTGGCCGTATCCCAACGCCTCTGTAAGCATATCAGGTCTCTGATCTCGACGGGGAGTAATAACAGCTCGTCAGCGTCTCGCACGAGCCACTGGTTTCACTCGTCTGTATCATCGTCCACTATGACGTCACACCATACTATATGCGCACTGCAACTGTTCTCGGCCACGGTGAATCCAAAGTCTCTCGCACGGACTCGAAGTCACAAACTCGGTATCTTCATCACTCGGTAGAAGATATCTGGCCGAACATGTCCTCGGGAACTCGTCCCTACCATCGGAGGAATGCTCAATACTCGCCCGCTCTCGATCAACTCACAACGCATCGGGGTGAGGTCCTCTATCCGAAGCTGGTCAGCTTACTGATCTCTTCTCACATGGTATCTAGACGACGTCAAACTTTTCGATCGAGTCATCGAGGTCCCAAAATTTCTCAAAGGCTCAACACCTGAGCGCAGTCTAAAAATATCTGGTATATACCACAGCATCTCTGGACCAGCCGTAGAAGGGCAAACCCAAGCCTCACTGATGGCACCGCTAAACTGCCACAAACCCTAAGGTTCAAAGAGGTTCCATGGTCATCATGTCGAGTTAGGGTTTCATTCTTCTAGAGGGTCCATAGAATTACCTGTATGTTCCTCCGAACACTTTAAACTTGGGAAAATGGTGTCCTGGCACTCGTTCGAACCTTTTAGCTTCGCCAAAACCATATGTGACTATTCTTCACCCGCATGCTAAACAATGCCTCAATCTTCCAGGAAAGGCGATACATCGGCGGTCATCTATGGATCGGTCTGCTCTAGGTCTGAGCAAGATTCTCTCCACACTGGAAATCTTCAACTCAACTGGACCTGCATCGGCGCATCAATCTGACGAATCACCTTCGTCTCTCAAATCGGGGTAGACTAGCTATCATCTATCGCATTTCTGCCTGGAAGCACCAGCGATCTTAGCTCGTAAGCTCTGGAAGCGATATCCCATCAATCTCAACAATAGTTGGGTCACTTGTCTACACGGTAGGCGGCATCAAAATCTCTTAGGTATGCTGTACATCTACAGTCCTCTCGCAACTGGCATCTCTAACAATGGCTCGATCATCTGGTATAAAACCAAGCACTCGCCTCCACAAGAGGTCACAACAACAAAATACTAACTCGAGACGTTCCCATGTCACCAGAAAACACAATGGTCAGCCCTTGTACCAGACGAGCTCGCCCTGACCGCAACACTAGCAGCAGCTCAAACTGCGCTCAAACTATGGTGACAGGAACCTCAATCGAGTATCGAAGAGAGCAGATCAACGGCAAGAAAGAAAACGACAGATACAGAATGGATACATGATCATAAGAAGGAACAGCATCAATGAAAGTATGATCATGGAACTAATAAAATCGAGGATCTCCAATGGATGTATAATCATGGGTATAAAGAGAATCACTGGTCTCAAAATATGTACATCCTAAGGTTTCTTAAGTGGAGTATCGTATCATAAATATGCCACGGAACATACGTACGGTACGTCACTCTACTCAAGCTACCTACTCCATCAATCAGGGTCATCCTATGAAACAAAAGTTCGGGTCTAATACCCCCCTCCCCCCGTTCAAGTCTAAGTTCCGTAAGGTCAAGCCTAGGTTCCGAAATACATACCCGCCCTAGACTCCGCATAGTCAAACATAGACTCGAACAAAGGTTAAACCTAACGCTCTGATACCAACTTTGTCATGACCCGAAATATTAGTTCGTGACCAGCACTTGAATCACGCAACGTCTAAAGGCATAACGGAATTCAAATAAGCTGAAACCCAGAAATCTAAACCTTTTAGAAAAAATAAAGGAAGTGAAGTTTGAAATAAAGGTATAATGAAATTGAGTTTTCTTAATGCATAGGAGAAGAACATGAACGATGCAGTGAAATTTACTAGTTTGAAAACATGTTTCGTCTTTTAAAAAAAAAATTGGCAGCACCTCCTTTGTATATTTTGATCCAAAACCACAAGTACATAATAAGAATAATGGCATCCACAAGCGGGAGCTAGCTCTTCGCCAAACGGCGGATCACAACCACGCAAGACAATGTATAAAAGTATACGACGCCCAACGGCGAAGTTCACCACAAAAGATAAAGAAAAGCAAGACATATAACTCACAAGTAGCGGAAACCCCTCGCTCTAAGTCTCGCAACCACAGTCTCACTAAGTCTCATTACCTATACAAATCACTAATTTGATTGATTGATGGAGTTAACTAGATACAATATACAATATAATCCAAGAGTGGGTACGATACAAATGTCCCACCTACCACTGCAAAACACCCAAAGGAAACTGTGTGCCAGCGATGCCGCTGCTGATCCACGCGGTCAACCTGCAAGAACTGTGGCACAACGGGGGTGAGTTGCCAACTCGTGAATAGAAATATATCTACAAGTAGAAATCGAATAAACAACGACTCCTAGGTCAACTATATCATAAGGTAATACTATGATATCTAGGGTGACCGGGTCGTATATGTGCCAAGAAGGTAGTCAATACCTATATGCATGCGCATAACATCCAACAGTAATAATCAATGTATGCAGATATATGGATCTCGTCCACCAATGTCTATAAGAATGTGTATAATCTCCAATAGTAGAATCAGTGTATATATGTAAGTATGTATGTGGATCTAGTCCACCCGTCAACCACTGACGCAACAATATCATGTATGTAAATATCATAAAAGAGTGTGCATGAAAGTATGAGGATATATATATATATATATATATATATATCAACGGTGTCCTTCCCGACACATCAAATCATGGAACCTGAGTGCCTAGTATCGACACTCGAAAATATCATGAAAACCGTGCCCAGCATCGGCACGTAAATCCTCATATATCGGGCTCCGTCAGTCCGGATCGGCCCACAGGCTCCGTCAGTCTGGATCGGCCCACATCATCTCTCGACTCTGGTCGGTATCCTCCGGATATCCGCCGAGCCCAAATACTATTACCGGTAGGTAGTAGTCCCTCTGCCAGGCTCACCGTCTACTACACAGCGATCCGTTCTCATCCCGGGGTACCATACCGGGTCCACCATGTACCCGCAATCGACCTCATCCGCCTCCTCGAATCGGGTTTCACATGTCGCTCTCAGAACCGAGAAAACACATGGTGGACCTACTGAAATATCATATCAAGAGAAACCGGGTTTTTGAAACAACACATAATCTCTTTTAAAATGTCCACGGTTCTCAAATCCAGAAATCTCACGAAAACAGCATATCTCAATGCGTACAATAATAGAGCATGATGTGTGCGACATATGATAGAAATGTAAGCATATCGTGTATCATGCAACGCGGAATAGTGATATGACATATTAAGGGAAAACCGCTCTTTTAAAATGATTCCAGTTTTTTTAAGTATAACATGCGGTTCCCTATTTTACAATAAAACCAGTTATCTATGTAGGTACAATATGTATATGCGCAAGTATAGATGTACCAATGTATGTGTGCACAAATATGGATATACAAATGTGTATATCCGCAAGTATAAATGTATCAATGTATATGTGCAAGCAGGTTATGCGAAGAGTCATATCATGATGCAGCAATCCTACTGTGTAGTGACATGGCAATTATCAATGATGAAGTGTGTGAGCCTATAAACTGTGTACGTATGACATACGCATCATCGATAATGGTGCAGGTGTATTATCACGGGTATATGCGATGCAATAATAATATCATGAATGCAGCACAAGATAAATCATCAGCTAAAAGCTATAAGATATACGTAACTATCATATGTCCGAGTCAGTGAATCTATCAATCAACATCTAGCCCAGTAACATCGCGTACGGTATAATCTATCGTACGGCAAGCTCTAGTCAAGGGTAAGGATCAATCATCAAGTCAAACTCATCATGCACGGAATATCATCGTGCGGCGGCATTATACTAATAGGGATCCTATCATCCTATACGACAAAAGAGGGTACGGCCTAATATCACATACGGCCTATCATCCATGATTCACAACATTCTATAAATGTATGTATATCTATGTGCCTATGTCCCGGTTCACATCCGCAATAATCTCATATTAGGGGACCGACAGGGTATAAATCAACTCGATCGACTCGCATCCGTATACCATCATATCATCAAATCATCATCTCATCATATCATCGTATCCCTCTTATATCCTTTCATCGCATTTATAACACACATCAAATCGGATTTACATCAACATTCTATCTATACTAAACATAAGTATCTAATCTAACATACACATCTGAACCATACAATCAGATTTTTAAAGAACCGAATCGTAGTTTTGAAAATAGGGGTTACGGTGTTTTTAAGAAAGAGATATCATTTGAAAATCCGTAACATCCCTCAAGGTATATACTTAAAAGGTACATACGATTCTTCGGTTTAGAAAAAGGTATGGTTCGGATGACGCATGTACATCGACTATCTATTCCTACAGTACCCTAAACGATAATATCGCTAAACCTCATCCTACGATAGTAGTAACATATCACTTCTAACTATCATCTAGTTTCTAATATGGTTTTCTAATCATATTCTATAAATCGGTTTTCCATCAAAAGTTTGCGGGGGTGCTATACGCCATCCACCCGACTTCCCCGGTAGATATAGATCTACTCACCGTAGTCCTCGCTCGCCGAAGTCGATGACGCCTCGCTCCGTCGCTTCGGAATCCACGCGAAGGTACCTACAATAACAACACATATCGTAACGATATTAAAATCAAGGCGGAAAAACCAAAACGGCACGCGCATTGCTCGTAGGTTAGAACCTATAGCATATGCGTACAAAATCAATCAAACAATCCTTGTTGTCGATGTACAAATATGCGACAACCAAAAACGAATCCAAATATCAAAACTCATCATTTCAAATACGGAAAACATATCCTAAATCACACACAAGTCTTCTCAAATTTTGACTCAGGTCAAATAAATCCAAGCAAACAAGTTTAGGGTGATGTATAAGGTATATATGAGCTACTGAACCAACCTAGGCCCCTACCCTCACCAAGTGGCCGACCACTTCCACCTAAAATCCAATGTCGTCGGTCCAGGGGTCTCTGTTTGGGTTCATCAGGTCAGAGTGGTCTCCTAATAGTATATCTAGCCCACTAGTATTGTTTAGTTGCCTCAGTAATTCCCTAGGTTGCTCCAGATACCCCATAGGCACACTATAAGTCACAAAACTGATATGGGCCAATTCCTGAGTTCGTGCAACGGGTTCAGCTCTATGGCTCAGGTCATGAATCGTGTTACCATGGTCATGTAAACACTCACCAATGTCCCCAGATTTCACCTATAGATATTACAGAAAAATCAAGTAGAACCAAACCCCCTTAAACACCTTCAGGTAACTACCCTACAAAACCCACACCCTAACTCTTCTACCAACCCGGGGTCGCCGGAATTTATCTAATAGCCGCCGGCCAAAACCGGTGAGAAGGGTCTCCTTCTTCAGGTGGGCACTAAGGGTTACCAGTACAACACTATGACACTGTTTGTTTTCCCAGTGGATGCTCGGGGTCATAGCAGGTCAG